>OFHS01001886.1:8975-24408 GCA_900245855.1 Calvadosia cruxmelitensis
TGATATCACAAGAGGATATGGGCACGGTGGTCGTCAACTCCATGCGTAGCAACGCCAGCAGTGCCAGTAGCAACGGCACGATGATCTACCGTGGCAACGACGACACTGTGCTCATCAACAGCGACCCGGGCACCATGATCGAGAATGACATGGGCACCATGGTGATCAACGACGAAGCGGATGACACGACAATGAAAAGTAAGAGGGCTACGGCAATCAATGGAACTGTCTAGAAAACCTGTCGTTAACGGTCAAAGTAGAGACCACAAAACAGTGGCCGGTAAAGACAGGTCGTGTTCTATTATAGAGATATGTGCTAATAATACATGTCTTGGTGCGGAACAGGAACCTGTCGCTAACGGCCACTTTGGGGATTATGTTCTTGTTTTGCCTTTCCGTAATCCTTGCCATAGTTTGTTGGTGGATATCATTGTGTTTGTTATTGCCCTGTTAGGCGTGCAGGCCATTGGAAGTGATGAACGTGACGGCTATCGTCCTGCCTATTTGGATCACTTTGAGAAGGCCGAACGCGATCAACAACAAATGGAGCCATCGCCAGCTGGAAACGCGGCCAGGAGACCGGCGAGGGCCAGCAAAGATGGCGGATTGAATTTCCCTGGAAAGTTCCTGGGGCCTATCGATTTCGATTTCGTGAGTCAAATGCCTTCTTCCAGTTTGTATGTTTGTTTGTGTGTTCTTATTGTAATATGATGTCAGACAAAGCTACACGGGCAGAAATTAACTCAATAGCACTCTAGAGTTGATTGCACACTGCACTATCTAAGCATGCCGTACATTTGAATCTTTGAACTGACATTGAGAAGGGCCTAAAGCATGTGATTTGAGTGCCTACTGGTTAAACCGGCCCTGCATTGTTGTCATTTGGCCTCGTGAGTCATGAATATTCTTTGATGATTCCATCGTATTTCCATTCACTAGATGAAGTCTCTGACGTATGAAGAATTACAACAGCGCATGTCGTCATTGGATACCGACATGGAACAAGAAATCGAAGACCTTCGCAAGAGATATCAGGGAAAGCGACAGCCGATCCTCGATGCTATGGAATTGAAAAAGAGGCGACAGACGAACTTCTAGCCTCGTACCATATTGCGACATTCGAACGGTGTCGCTATCTTTACTCAGACAACAGCGGCGGGGTTCACGGGAAGGATGGGGGCAGGGTTGAATGGAATACGCTTGCTTACAAACCTGCCATAAAGAGAACGACTGCTTCTTATTTGAAGACAGCTAAATTCGTAGAATCGCTGTCAACTGATATATTAAACCGCAGTAAGGGTTCAATTTTCAATAAGGGCACAAAGATTGAAACCATGTGGTTGGCGGTGGAGAAGGAACCCGGAGCCATGTTTGTGACTCGCTCACAGACAGACTATCGACTGAGTCTATAGCATTGCTTCTTGTTAGGGATTCAATCCTGCTACTTTGTCGACAGCCGTGAATTGACAAAAAAGCCTTCTATGTAATGAGTCGATTGACATTTGTAAATATACACGAAAATATCCTGTTGTGTTGTAGTAGGCTTGGAGAATGGAATTCAATTTGATGCTTAATCGAATCAAAAGTCGACGGAGCTTGTTGCTTGGAGCTCGCGTCATCTTTTAATATAATGGTATTGTCGTTTTTGTATTGTCCCTATGGAAGATATTTACTTGTTTTAACACCATTGACTTCAATGATTTGTTTCGTGTATTTTAATGTGTTTGTTTACTTGTGTTTGTTTACTTGTTTGTTTGTTTATTTCATCATCAGTCATAAAGTACTATTACACATCAATAATACATAGATAATTGAATTAACAGATACGATAGCCCGGTCATTCCGTAAGCAATGCTTGTTTGTTTAGAAGACCCGTGATTATACGTAAATAGCAGTGAAACAAATTAATTTATGTCATTATACAAAATGGCTAACATGAGAGTAGATACACATTGAGTCACTAACAAAAAATAAGTAAGATGAAAGAATTATTACTTGATAATTACTTAATTATTATTATTACTTGATAATGTACTGAGTGTTGTAATGAGGCTGCAGTATCTGCCTCTTCCTCGAATACATTAGCAGGTAGTCCTAGGAGTTCCACTGGCTTAGCAGTGTGACTGGTGCTTGGTTGTGGTGACAGGTTTGCTATCTCGACTACAGTCAAACCTGTATTAGCGGCCACCTCTAGAGCAACCACCTGTAAAGACCACTCTTAATAACCCCAAATGACACTCTCTACAGAAATCAACGTGGCAGAAAGACAACCTGTCTATAAAGGTCATTTTTCTTAGGTCCCAAGGATGACCTTTATAGACAGGTTTCACTGTACTGCCATTCGCGGGTAAGCAGCTCCCATCAAAACAAGCACCGACGCTAAAACAACTTATCTACGATGATGAAGTTAACTTGAAAATATACTGAGTGTTCAGTATACTTGCTTTAAGGCCATAACGGAAACAAAACCAAAAGCGTGTTATTTTAAATTGTTTACGGTTGGTAGTTCTGTGAAAAAAGACTAAGGAAAAGAGACACTTTCTATTTGTGTTCTAATGAAATCTGTGCATTGAGTTCTGGGAAAACTTTTACAAACATTAATACCGTCAATCGACATAAAAATTACGACGCACATTTGTTAGTGAATCACATATTCGGTTTCAGTCAATGCTTTATAAATGTTTGAAAATGTGGAGTTGACTGACGGTTCAGTATTAGAGATGGGACGAACTTCGAGTTTATAATTATTCGATTTTCCCGAATTTCAGTACCACAATTCGAAATCGAATTCGAAAAAATCAATGGCCGAAACAAGGTTCCGATAGTTTTCGCCTACAGTAATTGTTTTCTTAAAGAAATCAAAATTATTCGTATTCGAATTTGTTTTTCAGAATTTAAAAATTTTGAATCGAAATCAAAATATAAAATTTATAATTTTAGACTATGTCTATATCCTATCTTTATTCAGCATTCACGTAAATAACTTGTACTTATTGGCAAAAAAGAATGTTGGTAAACCATTGAAGTTTGTAGGATTGTTCGAATTATGCGACTAACTAGTGCGCATGTGTGGATGAATATTCTCCTCTGATTGGTGGGTTGTCTTTGGCGCCTTCGTTTGGCAGTGCAAGTTCGCCGAAGAGAAGTTTGCAGCTCACGAACGACTTTTGTGTTGTGCTTTATGTTTGTTCTTTATTATTCCCGTAAAGATAGGAAACTATTGAAATAACAAGCAGTTATTTACAATTTTAATGTGCAAAGATGCCAAGGAAGCGTCACAGAGCCTACAAGAAGGCAAATACAATTCTGAGTGATGTAAACACGTCTGTTATGGAGGAAGATGTCGACCAAATCCGGAGAGACACATTTCTGCTTGATTTTGATCTTCAAGGTGCCTAATTCGTTTGAAAACAAGAGTTTTTATTGTTCTACGTGTTGTCAAAAGATTCTTGCATAGTTATGGTTATCGAAAGTTGATCTGAACGGATTTTATTTGTCTTAAATAGTTCAACGAACCGTCGCCACCATGCAGAGCGAAATTAAACAGATGTCTTACATTGGAAGAATAATGGATTCCTATATCTTGGGAATGCCAAAGGTTGGTGATCTTGTAAAATTGTTTGTAACATTTTTGGTTATTAGCGTTTCCAGAAGCGATTGCATATACGACATGAATTTGTTAAAGTGTTGCATGTATTTGTAATTTGTTCAACTGTTGTGGACTTATTGTTTTGTTGTAAAATTAACTGTTAGCCAGACTGCAGAGCCTGGCAAGTGTGCACCCGAGATTTGTTGAGTTTTAGAATTTTGTGCACTTGAGATTTGGCTGTACAACAAAAATAATGTGTACTGCTCTTGCTTTCGATGTGTACACAGAAATTCTTACTAACAAACAGTTGCCAAATTGCATTTTCGCTGAAATTTACTCCTTATTTTGTTCATCGGTGCACCTAAAGTGTGCACTTCAGTATCTTTTCCAGCATTTTGTGCACTTGCACCTGAAAATTTAGCTTCTGTGCACCTGAGATCTCGGCGAGATGTGCCATACTCTGCAGTCTGGACTGTTAGAGGCCTAGTTGGTCACTACTGTATGTCACTTCTGTGGAAATGGCGGGCAGCTCTGCGTCTGTCTGGTTCTTTGTAAAGAACAAACAAAATTAAAATAAATCCTACTTTGAGATTTACAACTCTTCAATGAAGGCACTAGAACTTGTAATTAGTGTAGTTTATCATCATTAATCAAATTTTAATTACTCGGGAAACTCAAGGGCACCATTATGCAGAAACTTTATTCTCATGCTTCGACTGCCACACTCTTCATACTAAATTATGATTAAATTTACTTAAACTGAATCTGCTTTTTATTTTATTCTGTCAGGACGTAAGGAAAATGTCAGTGCAAGATTTCCTTGGTGAGTGACATTTTTGTGATGCAGACTCGAGAGTCGATAGTACAGATTGCAAGAGAATGACGTTACGATATAAATACAAGACATTTATAGCAACTTACAGATTGCGCCAATTGCTGGTCTGAGTGCTGACGTAAATGCTTGCTTAGATCGCCACAATGTGTTTCATTGGTGGTAAACAGTACATTGCAGCCTAGCTTGTTTGTGAATTAAAGTATTGTCAAACCTGTATTAACGGCCACCTCTATAGAGCAGCCACCTGTATATAAAAGCCACTCTTCATAACCCCTTAATGACGCTTTCTATAAAAATCAACCTGCATAGAAAGGCCACCTGTCTATAAAGGTCATTTTTCTCGGGTCCCAAAGGTGACTGTTTGTTGTATCTCACAAACGACAAAGTAGACTCAATGATCAGACAGTGATCAAGGCCTAAACAAATCTATTTTCTTAAATCCAGTGAACTCTATATATACAGACAATAATAGATCAAAGTACAATTGTACACGTTGGTATTTTACACGTGGCAAGTTACACGTTTCAAAATACACGTAGGCAGGTTACACGTTGCAAGTTACACGTAGGCAAGTTACACGTTGGCACTTCCTACGTAGATAGAGCGTAGGTCAGATATGGCTCAAGAATATAGAAATAAATCATGCAACAAGAATAATCAACATGCCACACGGCTATAGACAGGTTTCACTCAGTGTTTGACAGTTTAACCGACTAATCATATGAAGGGTTTTAATGTTTATTTTGTATCCATAGCAAATGGCGGAACTGCGGAGACGCTGACAATGCCAGAGGTAATACTCAACAAATTGGTTTAAATATTGGTTTGCATTACCAGTATCATATCCACTGGTGCTCGTTTTATAATGAATTTTGAATTTGTTTTATCTTCATAGCTGGGTGATCTTGCTGAAACAAAATTAACAAAACGGTAAGACACGCGGGCAGTATGACCATGCCAAATCTGCCAAATTTTATGGCCCTTTATGGTATCACGATTCCGATCGATCACAGGGTGAGAAATAAAAACCAAAAAGAATTGTTTGAATGTACTTGGTATAAAAGCTGTCTCCAAGAGATCATGTCAATGTTGAATGGGAGAAAATATGCCTGCTGTTGGTGATTGACACACCCGGGACGATTGCAAAGAGAAAATTATTTCATTCACAGATTAATAGTTCCATGGCATCACTCAGATGCAGGCTGTAACATGCACTGAAATTATCCATAGATATTGAATTAACCTTTGACCTCAAACTTTGCCCTAATTGCATGATGTGCAACTTTAAAATTATTATCATCATTATTCATTATTAGCCTGCCGTTGAATGCAGTTATTATGCCATCAGATAATATCCTCATATCAATTGCTATCCCTACCAGTTTAATATAATATAGACCGTACTCTACACAAAGAGCTCGTCCCCTTCCTCTTAATGCACTTCCTACATATGCTATGACATGAATCACGTCAGATGCGGCTGAAAAAGTAACACCAAAGAATGACAAGTCAAAATTCAATACATCACCCTACAATACCTCCTTGCTGTATCCTTGGTTGTGCATCTCACTCGGTTTCCAGATGGTAATGTCGTGGGTGACGGGCGACACTGTTATACCCATTGGTTGATTTCCACTTGCCATACTGGTTCTGCTAATTCCCCTGATTTAATGACAATTCCACCTGTTGACTAGATCAACAGCGACTATTAGACCCAATCTGATTCATCTGGTATTATTGTTATTGTTGCTTGAGTTCATCACTGTTGACTTTTTCTAGGCTGCCACTAACTGAGAAAACAAACATACAAGGTTTGCTGAGTGCTTCGTGAACCCATGAGTTGTGCCCATTATTGATCTCCGGATATTCTCCGTTATCTTTGCTCCAAGGGTGTTACCAGGTCATTCCCTCAGGATCCTCAATGCTGCTCCTAACTACCGTTTTGCAATTTGTCTTCTTTCACTGTCATTCTAACAGAAACTCCGCAAATGCCGCAGACTGGACGAACCAAGCGTAAAGCTGCTTCGAAGGTACTTTAACCCTTACAAAAAGGACTGTAATATTAAGCATTACCTAACGTAATGTTTGAGTAGAACTTTTTTATATGCATGGCTGCATGCTGGTATCTATTATCCATCTGGTATCCCCCTCCCCCCGATGAGTAAATCTGAAGTACTATTCGGTAATTCACCAATTTAGGAATGCTGATGCAATGTCTCTTCTCTATCATCCTGCTATTTTCAAATTTATTTTCATTTTCATTTGTGCTCATCACAAGAACGCTCAACTCGTTGCTTGAATGATACCCATACAAAACCCAATATGTTGAATGGCACTAGACGTAATCCTTTCGATTAGGTAAGAAGTGCTAAGTAAATAAACGCAAAATAGTGTTGGAAACCGAGATTGCTCATTAGGCCTACAGAAAAAGTGACGTGCCGTGAGAGTCGAACTACAACCTTTGGATTGCCAGTCCACTGCTCTGCCGTTGAGCTAGACGCACCCTCGTTAATATGCACGAACAATCTCCCTTATATATCTGCCGCCGAATGAGCCTCGTTACGTCGTCGTGTACAGGCCGTTTGGTAACACGACCGCCTTCCATTTTACGAACCACTATGAGTTGCTTTGTAGAGTGTCTACTGTCTAGTGTAAACATACACTCTCCAACAAATAGAAATATATATATATGTAACTGCATTGTCGTTCTTAACAGCAATCAGGATAGATAATGATAGGGTTTACATTCTCTATTAACTTTGCAAAAGTAGCTTTCAATTTGAAAACGACTGTACGTCTAACCAGTTGGTCCCACTTTTTATAGCAGATAACAAGCTTCTGTTGAGTGTTTAAAGTAACTTGCAAACCCTTACTTGATGAACCCTTTTGTCTTGCAGGCTGCAACTGCCATCTCAGCAAGCACTCGCACGACCAGAAGCAAAGCAAGGTAAAACCACCAATGTAGATTATTCATGTATTTAATTGCAGTGGTGTTGCATGAGCTATGATGCGATAAACGGAATGAAAATGATTTTTGCAGGCTGCAAACAAAAGGATCGCAACCTGAAATAGCAGCGCTGATGACACCTATCTGCAGTCAACGAAAGTAAGCTGATAGAGTTCACCTTCTCGTCGTTTTGACTCTCTTGTCTGCCTGCTTGCATATTTATACAATTTCCTTTTTGTTTAGTATACCTGTGCCAGTCTCCACTTCAAGAAAACCCAAACAAGGCGAAGTGTAAGTACAGTAGGACAAGGCATCGGCTTACCTAATAAATAGTCAATTAGTTGATCATCACATAAAACTGCAAAGTGCTGACCCATTGTTCTTTGTTGTTATTTGCACTGATGACTGCAGTGATAGCCCTGGAGACAAACATTTAAACACGAACTAACCATTTTAAAGTGGACAGTTGTTTTGCAACTTGCAGTGCAGAGGGGTTTAACGTTAAAGTTATCACACACAACAATAGCAGACTGACATAAAAGATGTAGCATTGAGGTGCTGGTAGATAAGCAGACTTTTGATGATGATGAATTATACAGCCAGGTCATCTGTCTATAAAAGTCATTTTCCTCAGGTCTCAGAGTTGTGACCGTTATAGACAGGTTTCACTGTACATTTGGCAAGATAAGTCAAGTCCGAGACCGCCGGACTGCCTTGCTACAGAATTTGGTTCAGTCAAACATGTATTAGCGGCCATTTATATCTGAGCAGCCACCTGTGTATAAAGGCCACTCTTCATAACCGCAGACTGAAACTTTCAATAAAAATCAACATGGACAAAAAGCCACCTGTCTATAAAGGTCATTTTCCTCAAGTCCCAATGGTGACCGTTATAGACATGTTTCAATGTAGGCAGGATGTTAACTCACTGTAATGTTTGAAAATAAAAAGAGGTTATGTCTTTCTCCTTCTCTCTCCCCTATCACCCCCGCCCTTGGCACAGATGCAGATCACATTTGGTGCTCCTGCATCAACATATTAAAGACAGCTCTAGATAAAATCCAGCACTCCTAACAGTGACACTAGGACAGACAGAGTTGACCAGGGAGGTAGAATATTGGCCCATAATGCTGACTGATACCGTTGTAGATGTAGCTTTGCAAGGAGAACAGGCAAGTGTAGGCATCATTCAACAGCGTTATGATCCGCTGTATGAAACAAAATTGTATGAGAGATTACGTTGAGATTTTACTGGAGACATATTATGAGACGTCCCGTTGAACCGTTTTACATTTAGTGTGTTAGATTTTGAAATAAGCTAGATACAGGTGACCGTAAGAGCTAGGATTATCTCATCTCATAGCTGTTTATAATTGAAGAGAAATCTGTAGGGAAAGCCCTTCTTTTGTTAATAATTCCTACATGTCTAGAGTTGATTTGACATGCACAGTTGTATTTTGACTTCGTCTCTACATTTACCTTTCATCACAAATCTTAGAGCTAGATCACCTTTCAAAAGATTATTTATCTGAAAATCAATTTTTGATCGTTCAATCTTTCTTTGTTTATTATAGGTTGTACTCGCACAATCAATCGCCAGTCGAGCCTGCCGTAAGTATCCGTTTTGCATTTGCCATGATGGGTTTTCTTATATTCTAGTTTTTGCTAGAAATAGTGCCGGTCCGCTAATAAATTACTCAGAAGGGATGATTTTGAACAGTAAGCATTGTGAGGTATAAGGTTGAAAAGTGTTAACAGCTTTCAATTTTGCATAGCATTGTTCTTTGCGGCCTTCCGCAGATGTGTATAAAGGCCACTCTTCATAACCCCAAAATGACACTTTCTATAGAAATCAACCTGGACAGAAAGGCCACCTCTCTATAAAGGTCAATTTCATTACGTCCGAAAGGTGACCATTATATACAGGTTGCCGCTAATACAGGCTTGACTGTATTTAAGATTGTTGGCGAAAGAACTAACACAGAAATGCTGCAGTACAATATACAGATTGCAGTGAAACCTGTCTATAATTGTCACCTTTGGGACCTGAGAAAAATGGCCTTTATAGACAGGTGGTCTTTCTGTCCACGTTGATTTCTACAGAAAGTGTCATTTTGGGGTTACGAAAAGTGGTCTTTATACTCAGGTGACTGCTCTATAGAGGTGGCCACCAATACAGGTTTAACTGTACAAGGGACGACTTGACTACACCCGTATTCTATGATAGACGATGCTCCTACATCAGAACCATTGTTAGCGTGGGTGACCGTATCTGTAATTCTGTATAATTATATCCTGCTCCAAGTAGAAATATAATTATGAAAAGTAGCTATAATTCAAGAAATATGCCTTCATGTTTAAAATATTTTTATTGATTTCTTAGAATTTATGGATGATTTTGTACGATGTTTAAATTCAACACATCCAACAGACATTCAAGATGTTGTCATTCATGAACTACAGTAAGCAGATTGTATATTGATGATAATTTAGAATGTTAGATATACTGAGTGTAATCTCATAGTAGTTGATTATTGTTCCTTACAGACACCCAGCTTGCGACCTGGCCTGGATTACCTGAAGCAAGTGGTCGATTGTAACAGTCCACAGTTTATCACAGAAATCCAGGTATGACGGACTCCTGGTAATTCGTTGGGCTCAATATAGGAATTTCCCAGTTCAATGTAGACACGCACTTTGTTTGTCCGATCTGTTATGGGCGCTGGGAAAGTGGTTTCAACATAGGCCCCGATTACACTATACCGGATAGCTTATCGAGCGTTGCGGTTTTCGTACTGGATAGGCCTGCAAATTACACTACGCGGAAGCTATCCGGTACGCAACGCTCGGATTTGCAGAGTGAAAGTCACTCCGCTCCGCAAGTGATATGAAAACCACTCCGATAGGAATTCGCACCGTTTCGTCGTAGTGTAATAAGTTTATCCTGGTTTAGTGACCGCCACTGCCTCGGCTTCAAACAGCTTGGCCTCGATAAAACTCATCAAAACAAGGCTTTTTGACGCCAATGTCTGTTTTCATCACTCTTTCAACTGGTTGCACAATAAACTATCAAAATTTGGAGCTCTTCTAACTACTTTTACCGCTGCTTCTGCTGTGTTACAACTATGCTATCAGTTCCATGATATTTGCTGAAGTACACATAAAAACAAAGAAGCAAGCCTGCAGAAACGTTTGAGCGAGAGCGGAGTTCGTATTTCGCTCGCTTTGCTTTTGTGGATTCAACAACAGAAAAAGCATGTGACTTTTCTCCAGAACATGCTGTCAGATGTGCAACAGAGCGTGCTGTCTCTAGTGTAATCGTGCCTGCATCCGGTAGACCGGTACGCTTTTCACTCGGATTGCACGATGCTATCCGGTACGCTTTCCTATCCAGCATAGTGTAATCGGGGCCATAGGCTGGTACTGTGAGTGTACCAATTTTAACTTATTGCTTATCACTACTTGGCACTAACCTTGATTGAATTCCACCTTGTGTGATGTTCTAGAAACTAGATCTTTGTCATGTCCGAATTATAGAGCAGCCACCTGTGTATAAAGGCCACTCTTCATAACCCCAAAATGACATTTTCTATAGAAATCAACCTGGACAGAAAGGCCACCTGTCTATAAAGGCCATTTTTCTCAGTTCCCAAAGGTGACCATTGTAGACAGCTTTCACTGTAGTAGTATTCACCTCCTTGCAACAGCAACCTGCCAACGGCGTCCGCTTATCCAAGAATGCACCTGTTCAGAAAGACTATTTGACTGTTATAGATAGATTTTCAATTTAAACTTCTGTTCACAATTTCAGAAACTCATTGATCGAAAGATGCAAACAGTAGTGAAAGAAGCCGCCATGTGATGTCACAGATGACGTCATCACCACTGACACTACGTCCTACGAAAAGGAACCAATCGCCATATGTGGCTGATGACGACTGGCAGACTTTAAATACGCTGATAGTGACTTGCAGTAGAATGTTCAGTTGTGGATCGCATGTATAGACGACGTAGAAATCTCTTCAGAAGTACCCCTTGCCATTATTTGATTAATTTTATCACAACCTAACATCATCCTTTGTTTGTGGTTGACTCATAGAAGGCTTCCAGTTACGTCATTCCATGAACTCGTTAACCAGATCCAGTGACCCTCTTGAAACAGCAACTAAAATTGCTTAAAGAGATTCTATTGATCACTAATGTGTGAGTTGATACTGTGCGGAGGCCGGGAGGGGTTCCTGTGCTGGATGGCAGCCCTGGTTCTTCTACAATATTTATTCCATAGTTCTTCCTTGCAAGTTGTGCTAATTATGTTATTTCAACTGCCACCAGATTGATGCCTAGGCTACAATATCGTTGTAATTCTGTAAAATATGAAAGGCCAGAAGCTTCGTTGAATGCGAAATACAGTTTCAAACGTTTGCCTTTCAATTTCATCGATGTGCATTCAACCGGTGCTGCCTGCTGTTGTAATGCATTAGACCACAGTGTGGCTTATGCTTTCATTAATCAATTTAATTGGTGACCGACGTATTGTATTCGTATTGAAGTCTAATAAGGCCTGCTGGGGTATGGTCTTGCGAAGCCACTCAACTTTGTGTGTCCCGCGAGAAGTCATTTAAGTTTGCTAAGCGTCTTTTATTATTTTTTTTTCAAAGTACAGTGAAACCTGTCTATAACGGTCACCTTTGGGACCTAAGGAAAATGACCTTTATAGACAGGTGTCCTTTCTGTCCAGGCTGATTTCTGTAGAAAATTCCATTCTGGGGTTTTGAAGAGTGGCCTTTATACACAGGTGGCTGCTCTATAGAGGTGGCCACTAAGACAGGTTTGACTGTAACAGTGTATCAGTATTACAGAAAACAAGATACTTGCCTTACTTAGGAGATCGGACTACACGGAGGTTTCCGACCCTCCTCATTTATTCCGGAGCCTCCAATTTGAAAAGTTACAAAGGGACATTAATCTATTCATTAGGGTATGCTATTCTTTCACTGTACAACCCTTTGCCACAAGAAAACGGACGTTCTTAAAATCGGCGCAGGAGTCAACGAGATCAGATTGGGAGGAGCAGCCCTGAAAAGTGTCTCGCAATTCATCTACCTCGGCGGCGAGATCTCGCACTCGTCGTCGGATTTCGTTCGTCGACGCACACTGGCATGGCAGGCGAGCATCGCGATGTCAAAGCTATGGTTCTCTGACGCCGCAAAGACCAAAGTTTTCAAGGCGGGTGTATCGAGACGATCCTGTTATACGGTGCAGAAACCTGGACGGTAACCGAAAGTCTCGCTAAAGAAATCGACGGATCGCACGCCGCTCAGCTCAAGTTCGCCATGGGGGTCAAATGGCCGGAGAAGATTACTAACCAGGTACTCTTCGTCCGAGCCGACATCCCTCGAGCGACCAAGACGCTGCGCCGCGCGCGACTATCATTTCTCGGACACGTCATGCGCTCCGCCGATTATGCGCCTCAGCCACTCCACCAACTCATTGAACACTAGTCGACCGACCCGACGCGACGAGATATAGCTAACAACCGAGCCTATCGCGCAAATGACAGACGAACTGGCGTCAGTCGAATTGTCAGTGGCAGAGGCGAGGAAGAAGCAGGACTGGAGAAAGCTTGTCCGGCAGTGATTTCGTGCTTGAGACCCCCTTATCTATTGTAACTCCTACAATGCCACAAGAGCAAAGGTCCAGGGATGTGTAACTCGCTTTTCTAAAGTAAGTAATTGCTGCAACAAGTTACTTTAAGCCATAAATAACTAGTTACATGTGAAACGTTATCAGAAAAAGTATACAGCATTTTCAAGTAACTGGTTATTTAGCAGTTACTGAAGTAGCGAGTTGATTTACAGCCCTACGTTACATACTAATAACAAAGTCTTACTCTTTCGAAGGAGCACTTCACAAATGCATAATCATTTTGGCTCGACTCACTATGGAAACGGTGGACGCACGTTATACCAAACGCATCGCTGTACCAAGCGTCACGCTATACCAAAAGTGACGCCATTTTTTGGTATAGCGTGACGCTTGGTATAGTGTATTTTGCTACTGCGTATCTTGGTACAGCGTGACACTTGGTACAACGATGCGTTTGGTACAGCGTAACGTTTTGTACAGCGATACGCTTGGTATAGCGATGCACTTGGTACTGCGTATTTTGATACTACGTGACACTTGGTACAACGATGTGCTTTCTACGGGAGCCGGTCGTGCTCTAAAATCCCAACTTCTAAAAATCCCAACTTCTAAAAAACCCAACTTCTAAAAAGTCGGGCTGACTCAGCCAACGTCTAAAAAACGACTGTAGTCCGGTCGGATTCTAAAAAGTGTTAATGATCTCCGGTCTCATTCTGAAACCGGTCTGCTATTGGTCGCTTTCATTAGAACTGCAAATAGAAGATGTCGCTAATGCAGATATATCCGGCTATTATCCCTCGACCGATTCCTCGGCAGCCAGCGAGTATTGTGCGACAGATGTAAACGAGGCTCGGTATTTCTTGGAAACTCGACCGACGACACCGATTTCTTGGATTGAATTTTTTTTAAATTTGGTCTTTAACAACCGATTTTTTTTAGAAGTCGGCAGAATCGTGCCAAGTTTTAATTCGCTGAGTAGGAAAGCACGACCCGTTTTTACATGACATTCATGAATGCTGCCATGTTATGCCAAGTAACAAAATTACAGTATGAAGTAAATAGTAAAATGTAGCGACCATAGACGGTTTGGGGAGACCCCCAGCCCTAATGCCACGCCCCCAACCCCCCAAAATTTTTCAACAACAATAAGAATCGCCAGGACTTGAATATATTTCTTAAATCCACTAAGGTCATTGATGCTCATTAACTAATAAAGTAAATGCAATCATAACATTCGCTGTGCAAGCCAAGTCATGAGTGATTGCATGAAACCATGGTTGAGGGCACTAGTCCATCAGCAGATAAGACATTCAATTCCATTCTGCAAAAAACAACACGATTTTCATACCATTTCTGCACTTCAGTGTCAAGGCTGAGTTACAAGAATTCACTAGCACAATCATAATTTAAATTGCCTTAAAACTGATGCTTTCACAGTCCCTTCACAACTTAGCCTACAAGCGATGAGGTTCTACACTTTCATAGCTATGCAACAAATTAACCATGCAATATTAATTATATTACATTATTAAATAGCAATCATCGTCATTATTTCAGTACTCAGAGTCCCATTGAAGGGTTCTAGTGTTGGGCTGGTTGTTAAGCTGCATGATTTATCATCTGAAAGAGTGTTGTAGTTGACGACTTGACGTAAGAAAACACAAACACACTGAAGACGATCGCTATGGAAAATTGATTTGTTATATCAAATTCAACTCTTAAATGCTATCCAGACGAGTCCAGACGTCTCCAAACAACATCATTAGGCTTACCTTGGATTCGAATATAGTTTCGAACAGAATAATGTTTGCTTCGTACTTTTTTGACGTGGTTCCTAAACAGATTTTGTTTAGAAGTTGGGTGGCTCACGTTTTTTCCACCCAAGTGGTTTGTAATTGTGATGGACTATGTAATGCGACAAAGTCTACGCGAAGAAGACAGCTACACCATCCGACGCCGTCTGTCAAGCCGACATCCAACGATTGCCCTTCCAGCTCTCGCATTTGCCGATGATGCAGCGTTGATAAGCAACACCGTGGAGTCTGCGCGTGCTCAATTCAAGCGATTTGAAGAAATAACTGGCACTGTTGGGCTGAGAGTCAACTCGCTCAAGACTGAGGTCATGCACGTCAGAGGAACGCCATCTGAAATCTCATCAATCAGCGGCAGCGTACTGCCGACGACCTCAGACTTCAAGTACCTTGGCAGCAATGTCACCGAATGCACCACTGGATTCAGGAGTCGCTATCGCTTCGCATCGTTCGCCATGAGGCAGCTTGATGTAGTGTGGCAGTCAACAGCAAGCATGGATGTTAAGCTTCGGCTTTTCAAAAGCTGTGTTGAGTCGGTGCTGCTGTACAGTGGGGAATCGTGCACAATCACCAGTACGCTGGGAAGCAGAATTGATGCTAGTCAT
>OFHS01001887.1:0-24400 GCA_900245855.1 Calvadosia cruxmelitensis
ACATGAATTACCCAATCCGCGATGAAAACAGAAATCCGTGCGGGGGGCCATCGGAATTCAAATTCTCACTTCGCGGGCCCATTATGGAAAATTCATTCGACCTCACGAAGTCCGATTCTGACAGCACAGGTCACATAATAATTGATGTTAGACGTTTCCACTGTATTGTATACTAGCTCACATTGCTGTAGTGGATTTCATTTGAAATTGATTGAAGCACCCTGAGTAATAGAAGATAGCCACAGACTAATCAGGTGCTCGTCTGAAATGAAGATAACGATGCGATTTGTTTCTTTTGTTTTTTAGTTGTTGGCGACAAGGAGCGCACTTCTCGCACGGTGAACGTACGTACGCGTGACAATGAGGTGCACGGTGAGAAGTCTGTCTCTGCCCTGATTGAACGATTTGCACACCTCGTCAGTGTCAAAACTGCCGACAGTGAAGAACAATTCTAAATGGAAAATCTTATATGAATCAATTGGATGGACAAAGTTAAAACCAATTGTATTTATTGATGAAGATAAAAAAGTATGCTGGAATCAATAAAATGACCTTGCTTGTGCTGTTGCTCTGTGTTTATGTGCGCTCGCCTTACTGGCAGATTGTATTGGCAATAGCGGCAACTGACTTGATAAGTAAAATCAAATCTGCTTCAATCTGTTTGGTCATTTGAAGAATAAACAAATGTGTTCATTGTCTTTCACTTTGGAAATCTCAACCGTCAACGTACGGTATGCGTGTATATGGGACGGGGTTGTAAATGCATTTGTGCATGTATTTGAGAAGCATTAGGGGAATTCTAGGGGCAAGGGGCCCATCAAGTGTGCGGTCACTTGCCTATAAAGAAGCTTGGAAAAGGGCACATTTATAAACACGATTGTCTCACAAGAATCACTATAAAACAGTTAACAGTAAATCGCAATTATTTTAAAATACACCTGTAAATTATACCTTCTTTCATAGGCTAACATCGATGAAAGCACCTTTCAAAGTAACTGTAACTGGTAACTTTTCCTGACAGGTATCTAGTAACTTTTAAGTTACTTTTAGAGAATAGTAACTTTGAAGATTAACTTTTCATTTTCTAACTAAAGTAACTCTAAATGTAACTAGTTACTTCTAAAAGGTAACTTTTACAGCCCTGCGGATACGGTATACTAATATCTGTGGTTTTCGCTGGAAGATTGATGTTCCCGTGTAACTTTATAAGCCGAATTTCTATAAGTATAATCAAATTATTTGTCTTAAAATCTTCACCTTATACACAGATGCTGTTTAAAGTATACTTAAACTCATTAAATCACGCAATTAGTTGAACTGAGCTACAACAGATTTAAGGGGAATCTTTGGATTGACTTATTGACCAGATTGCCTTACTTGTACACAGTCAAGCACTGAAACATCCACAAGTAAAAAACATGTCCTTCAAATTACACGTCATTCTTCTTACTCATGACACTCAGAAATCGTTACACATCTACTCCTAAACGTGAGATACATGGGAATATCGTAACTGAACCCAACCAGGCTATATTTGCAAGGAAGTGGAAAGACCCAGCATTCTTTCCACTGTAGATAGGTCAATGTACTGTGTGCACCTTAAATTAGTGTCCCAAGCACATTGACGTAACATCTTCAATGAGGAATTAAAATCCAAATAAAAAGCGTTCGCATCCAGAAATTTTATACACATGCCGTAATGGTAGTCAACGACCTGTGAGCTATTAATTACGAGTCATTTATTTGACAAAGCTTCTTTCGGATCTGGCCTTCTTCAAAACGGGTGAGTGCCAGCAGGCAGAGCTTGTCCTCTTGAAGTATCTTGGCCTCTTTCGAACAAAGATTGCTTCGAGGTTAGGCGGATCAAGGCAATTTATAAATATGACGTCGGGATCTAATTGACCGTAATCCTTGTCGAGCAGTGCCGATCGTAATGCAGTGGCCTTTGCCCAGTTGGGAACTGGCTTGCTTGGTCTGTCATCATCGTCGGTTGAATCTCCACTGCTCAAGTCGTCAATGTTGTATGACACATAAGATTCACGGACAGGTGTCATTGCATATGAATCTGTCTTTGGTGGAAGAGGAGGGGGCGTCGACGCGACAGGAGTTGTGGGTTTTGGCTTAGCAGCATGCTTTGCTGCAGAGGAGACTGGACCGCCGGGTGATCGGAAAGGGTTCGCAGCAGGTGGTTTGCCAGACTGCTCCATCGCTTGGCTCCTTTCGGCTTCTCTCATGATTTGTTTTCTTAGTTCTTCTTTCAATCTCTGCTTTGCCAGTTTGGCTTCCTCCTCCTGTTGCCTCTTCTCCTTTTCCCATCTCTCTTTCTTTTCCCACCGCTCTTTTTCCCTTTCCTCGATCTCTTGTCGTTTCCTCTTTTCAGCCAGTTGACGCTCTTTTTCCATCTCCTCCAATCTTGCTTCCTCTAGCTTCTTCTGTTCAGCTAGTTTTTTCGTTCTTTCTTGTTGCTCGTATTCTGCCTTGCGTTGAAGAAAACCCTCTTTTCTGGATTCTTCCTCTAGCCTTTCATTGGCTCGCCGGAGTCTTTCAGCCTCTTCAAGACGCCGCCGTTCCTCAACAGAGGCCATCTTCATTTGTCGTTGCCTTCGTTTTTCTTCATCTTCCTTCTCTTTCATCTTTCTGATCTTCTCTTCGTTTCTTTTCGCTTGCTCTTCTTTGCTCAGCAACAACAGCTTCTTCTTTTGCTCTTGTTCGTCTCTCAAGAGCTGCAATTGGGCAACGCGTTGCTCTCGTTCTTCTCGCTTCCTGAAGGCAAAACAGAAACAGAAATTTATCACACACTAAAAAGATATCTGATGTTAGAGCTGGGTCCGATGCATCGATTAATCGATTGTTTTTTGGCAATCGATTGTCCGGTTCAACCATCGTTTCATCGATATCACAAAAGATGTGCTTCTATTAATGCCTTTCAAAGGACTATACATCATTATTCAGTTTACAATTACCTTCTCGCTCATTAAAGAGCAGACAAAAGTGCATAAAACAAAGAGATCACCGAACCAGAAGATAATTGCCATGACTTTACAAAGGCAAACTACGACAATAAGACAAGGAACAAAAGGCCTATGTATGGTCCGATTAATCGATAGTTTATCGATTGTTTGGGTCGATTAATCGATAGTTTAAAATCCACAATCGACCCAGCTCTATCTGATGTAAAATTCTGATTAACAAATCTGTAAGATTTGGAATCTGCAAGTCGAGATGCCGAGTCAGGTGGCTGCAGGATGATTGTATTTGTATCAGATAAAGATAAGTACATATTTGTGAAATTCCATCCATCTATTATTGTTGATCTGCTTGAAACATGACCAGCACCAATATATGATAAATCCCAATTTTATGCTCACAAATATTGGGATTAATAGATTTGGGATCCATCAATCGAGCTACAGTGAAACCTGTCTATAACGGTCACCGCTGGGACCTGAGAAAAATTACCTTTACAGACAGGTGACCTTTCTATGCAGGTTTATTTCTATAGAAAATGTCGTTTTGAGGTTGTGAAGAGTGGCCTTTATACACAGGTCACAGGTGGCTGCTCTATAGAGGTAGCCGCTAATACAGGTTTGACTGTATTGCTTTTCAACAATAGATAGTCCAGCCAAACCGTTGCTTCATTGAAAAAAAAAAGTTTGCTTTTTTGAAATGACTAGATGCCACTATGCAGTCTATACTTGCACGTTTGCTTGCACAGCTCTCATAGGCAGCCACACTGGATCAGCGGACCATTTAGCCATGCCAATGCCAAATGCTTGTTTAGACAAGTCTAAATTACAACTATACTAAACAGTAGTAAAATCGCAAAGGAAAAACTAGATGTAGTCAGGATCCAACCAGCCATCATTCTGTCTGGAAACATGACTTGTAAAGACCCTGCAGTACAGTCAAACCTATTATTAGCTGTCACCTCTGTATAGCAACCATCTGTGTAGAAAGAATGCTCTTCATAACCCCAAAATGTTATTTTCTATAGAAATCAACCTGGACAAAAAGGTCACCTGTTTATAAAGGTCATTTTTCTCAGGTCCCAGAGGTGACCATTATAGACAGGTTTCAGTGTACTAAGCAGTCTTTAATTAAACATTTTAGCATGCTTTTGTATTCAAACTTACTTTCTCTTCTCTGCAATCTCTTGCTTCTTTCTCAGTTCGCCAGCTTCGCGGGCTTTCTCTCGACATTTCTCCTTGCGAAGAAGTTCCTCTTGAAGTAGCTGAATCTTCATCTACAAGAACAGGAGACTTCATGAGAAACAGCACTAAACAATACATTTTAAAAGTGTTAAAGACTGTTCTGATGCCTTAGATGTTCGTATAATTGATGTAAAAACGGCACAATTTTCCACTTTCAATCTTCAACAATTTAAAATGATTATTTTCTTGCTTTTTGACGTCATTATATCCCTGCAACTGTTCGTCAAGAGCCACCCCAGAAAATGTCCAAAATACTAACCGCCTTTGTTTCTTTCATTGGAGATTGCTTTGAAATGAAAGACGACACGGTCGTGACTAGATTGACAGGCTGGTTGATTGGCTTTGCAAGAGCAGGCTGGAGTGTACTGGAGCCAGCCACGGTCTACAAAAGCAAAGGGATACATGCAACACTGCTTGCCCACTTTCCAGAGACTTGCGTACACCACAAGGAAAAGTGATGTTACAAAGCCAAAACACTTTCATCATCACTTTGACTTACGTCTTTGAGAATGAGATGCTCTCTTACGGGGGATTCCTTTGAGATGAACGACGCTACAGTTGTTACCAGATTGAGTGGACGATTTTGCAGCTTAGCCGGCGACTGCAAAGACACAGATTCAAAATTGTTAGTAAAGCCAGGCAGAATGCTTAAATATGCCTACCAAAGCAATTATTCTTCCTCAGCAAGCAATTAATAACCGACGCAGTTTTACCTCAGAAATCCGCCTTTATTCAAAGGTGGTAAGATGGTGCCTACCAGTACATTGATTAATCTTCTCTAGATAGACTTAAAAATAGGTTTGCCAATTCTATTGACTATCCCGGTAATACAGCTTTGATCTCTATAGTGAATGAGACTTACACTTAATCAGTTTAAGTTACTAAATTTACAGACATAGATGTACCTCTCTTGCTTCGGTTGTAGCCGGCTTGTAGGGCGTGGAAGGAGGTGTTGAAACAGGCGTTGTTTGCAAACAAGCTTCCGTGTTGGCAGGCTAACATGAATTGATAATAGAGACACTGTCAATAGTTTGGCATGGCCATTTTTGCAAAAAATCACATTTTTATGGACCCTAGTTCTTGATTATCATAGCATACATCAGCACCAACAGAATAGAGCATCAAGAAGCAAGACAGTTGAAGATGTGCGCATGACAGCATAAAATTGGAGAGGATTGTAGTTTGTACAAAGATTCACTGAAATTTCTCAGGACTCAGATGCAGGCTCAATACTATCAACTTCTCCAAGCAATTCATCAACCGGCTGTTTCAATATCATCTTACCCAATTTACACAACAACTTTCACAATGTGTGCGTCATATACTTATATAAATTCATTCAGCACTTGAAAACGTTTTGAGTTTCACACAGCAGCATTCACTTGAATTTTATTTTTATCCAGTTCTCCTTTGTTATGCAACTTAAATTAAAGTGTAGCGAAAGCCAAAACAAGATTTGAATGCAGTTGTTCAAAGCAGATATAATGTATACAATTTAGAGTGATTCTGGGTGTGAATACTGTGTGATAATAGTAAGAAATCAAAATCCATGCATATCTGCAGGAGTAATTATGGGCAGACACACATTTTGTAGATAAGCCACAGACCTCTTCTTGTTCTTTTGTGATCAATCGCTGCGGTGATTCAAGCAATTTCGATACATCAGGTGAAGTGGGTTTCTCGGCAAGCTGCAAAGAAACAGGTCCACAGCTATGATAAAGGACTTTGCTAGGGGTGACTACAACACTAGCTCATAAAATTTGTGGGTAGGACTATGTCTTGTTCTTGAAGATTTTTTAGACCCGATGTCGTTACTCTTTAAGCCGAGTTCACACGGAGCAATTTGATGCGCGCAACATGGTCCCTGATCACCGACCCACAGGATACATAAAATATTGCGTCCCGCTTGCCGCTCACCATTCACACGAAGCAACAGCGTTGCAGTGGCTATAAAGCGGAAATTGCCACAGGGCGCGCAAGTTGTGGAAGAGAACAATACTCCTTCAAATGCGCGGGAAAACGCCATTGGAATCGGTCGGCTTCCACAACAATTCTGGGGAAAGAGCTAAATCAATTTTCTTTGCTGCCATCTTGAAGTTTAGTTGTCGTCGTCGGTAGTCGTCGTCGTGAAACTCATAACCTGACATTAGATTCTTATTCATTGCTGCCCCTTTTATTCACGGGGTCGGAGCAGATAAGCCATAATGGCTCCACAAGCACATGGTCGTCTGCTTCAAGATACAATGCAGCTCCGCAAGCGTGATAACGACGTCGCTGATTGGCTGAAGTTCAACTTCCTCTTGGACATTGCGCGCAATGAGCTCAAAAAATCAAACATGTTTGATCCGCGTTTTGTTGCAGTCAATCGCGTGACAGACGCCAGCAACGAACTTAACGACTAGTCATTAACACCTAATGCCTTCCTGACCGCCAGCATTGCGCGCATCAAATTGCTCCGTGTGAACTCGGCTTTAGCTCGTCATATCGAAAGGCTAAAGTCATGAGAGACTAAAAGAGTAATACAGTCAAACCTATATTAGCGGCCACCTCTATAGATATTGCAAAATATCTTTGAATGTTTTGAATGATAACTTTTGATCGAAAAGCCAGCATTATAATTATATTATGAAAATGTTTAAATTCTTCTACCAAGAGTCAAGACTCAAATTACAAAGAAATTATTCAGGTTGGAATAATCCTGATTCAAACACCATCCTTAGATTACATGAATATTTCGTAACACACAGCTGGAATCACAGGTTGTTTGCTTTTCCCTGCCATCTAAAAAAGTTTATTACAGGCACGTGTGAGGAATGATGTGTTAATTCACTCAGGGGGGATGCGTTGTTGCAAACTTACACGCTTTAGTAAAGTTAACAAGCAAACACTTACTTCTCTTTTGTCCTTTAGAGGCGTCTTCTTTGGCGTGAAACATTGCTTCTTTGGAGTTGCAGCAACAAAGTTATTGGTCAGCTATAAAATGGATAAATTTATCCACATGACAACATTTTTCTTGAGCATCAGTTGCAAAATTCAAGAAGCAAACGGACTTATGGAATGGATGTACACCTATTTTTTCTAAGAAAGATTTACATTTAACTGTTTAAAAGCCACCTTAAATAATGAAGTCAAAAAGGACGAGGAGATTATCAAAGCACGCGAATGTTGATTTGGCCTACCAAAGGCAAGAAATGTTAATGGTTGGAATAACATTTTGATATTAAAACGATACAAGCTTGCACAGAAATAATTTAGCTTTCCAGCAAGAGCAAAAGATCACAATACATTATTTTTCACACGTTCTTCGGCTATTCGTTTATATTATAACAGAGCTCACTATGGCAAGAAACATTGATATGCCTGACTGGAATTTATGTAACTGCACGGCGGAGATCTCCGCCGCGCAAATCTGGCCTGCTGGGTCCGCAGCCACGCAGATCCTGAGAATTGAGCTCAGCTGCAGACATTTTAATCAGAGAAACAGGCTCTGTCCGCGCAATCCTTCCTGTAACTTTGTTATTCAAGCTGATAACCGCGGCTGGACCGCGCATTGTAGTCACATCAACGAGAGGCCAAATGCGCAAAATTTTTCTCGGCTGCGCAAAATACAAAGATTCCAGTCTGGTTGATATGGTCAAACTTCAAAGAAAATGCTGTCCCTCTAAACATGTCACAATCGACAAATTTCTTGAGAGCAATGTTTTTGGTCCTAATGCACTGGAATCTGCCACTTCATGATGAAATTTGTGAAAACCTTTTTTTGCACCAGTCTATTAAACAATCTCATAACACAACACTCACAGTTTGATTTTCAACATTTCTGTTAGACGTCTTCTTTGTGGCAGAAGGAAATGACTGATAATCTGATGCAATCGATCGGTCAGCATCCTGAAGAAAGATTTTCAGAATAATGAGCCAGGTTAACGTGTTTCAAATTGTAAAAATTACTACAGTGTAACCTGTATTAGCAGCCACCTGTACATAAAGGCCACTCTTCATTGCCACAAAATGATACTTTCTGTAGAAATCAACCTGGACAGAAAGGCCACCAATCTATATAGGTCATTTTTCTCAGGTCCTTAAGGTGACCGTTATAGACAGGTTTCACTGTACTAAAATTAAACCTGTGGGATGATCTTCAAGTTTTTCAGGTCAATCAGGCAAAAGAAGAGCAGATCCAACATAAGTCAACTTCTATTTACGTGCTGAATCGCAGTAACTGGGAATGGTAAATATAAAAGTTGCTAATGAAGTACGGAAACCTATGTACGGATAGTTTGTTGAGCAGATTTGTAAAATAAAACTGGCGATATCTGGGGCATTTCTTGTCACACAGTGATAAAACGTGCTGCAATCAAACGCTCTGGATAGAATAGTATATATCCCAAGATAAAATAATCCAAAGAGAGTGTTCGCATCGAGGAAAAACTGTTTATCTCTGTAGTTAAAGTGGGAAACTAGTAGAAAACCTTTGCTAATTAAGTATTGAGCTAATACAACCAATGACAAGATGTAGCACCAGTTCATTGTTTACAAAGCATACATCAAATTAACTTGAAGACATAACTAGGGGAGGGCGGGGTGAGTTGGGTCAGCTACAAAATGTTCAAATACATTCCTGGTTTGAGTGATTTCAAACAGCCAGCTCATGTGATGTCGTATTCACGTATTATACAAAGAAAACACAACCGTAAACATGATTTGCATTGCTTCATAATAATTAAGCCTTCAATTAGCGGTCCAAAATGACTGATCCTTTTTGACAGTAAATTAGAGCATCTGAAAAGGCTTTAGTTGCTTGATTCATCCTCGCAACTATGGAATCACCATTATGAATGAACAACAGTTAGGTACATAGCACTTACGTGATTCTCTTTATCGTTCAGTGGTGATCTATTTAGAATGCAAGGTGATGATCCATCCGCATTAGCATCCTAAAAGAGAAACAGCCAAGGTGAAGGACTGACTTGTTGAAATGGGATATATAAGTTAAAGTAATTCCCCAAGCGTCGCACTTAGCATCATTGTCGTTCGTTTCACACTAACTGCTTCTCAATTTAGCCTCAAGTATCAAAGCACACATGTTAAGTATGTAGGTTTTGATGTTATCATCATGTGTTCGTCGAAGACCCGCAGGTCCGTTGGCGGTTCTCAATCATTAAACAGGTGAAAGCCGTCTAAGGTGGCGTGAGGTACGTCGCAGAGGATTGACATTTTGCTTCGTGAGTGGTTGTCTTTGTAGGGAGTTAGTCACAATCTGTTGCTCAGAGAGGCCACACCATTTGCCAATAGCATCAACATAGCGTGCTCTTGGACGTCCTCGGCCCCTCGTGCATCCTGTGGGCATGCCTCCTAGCAGATCAATGTTCGTTGGGCTCTGACGTAATAGATGAGACAGCCATTCGCCTTGTCTCTGTAAGATGGTGTCAGCAGTAAAGCACCAACCAACGATTGATGTTAACAGATGAATAAATGTAAGTTGATGTTGTAGGATACATAATTGTGGCAGATACCACGGGAAGGTGGCCAGCCCATTCAAAGGCTCGAGAATACAAATCGAAAGAGGAAATTACGAAATACAAGACATTTATAGCAACTGACAGAGGGTGCTGATTGGCAGAAGTAATTGTTTAACGAGACCGCCAAACACACGTAGCAATACGAGGCGCCTATACTGGATATTAAGCTGGTTTGGACATCAAGCAAGGAGAATCAGCAGACTCTACATGGCAGATGACGAATGGTATCCAGAAAAGCAATAATTAATCGTTAATGGGACATTTTCTGATGGGATAGTAACCGGATTCAACTTTAGATATCAGATTAATATCTGCAAATTATTCTTGCAACAGCACTTGTATCTCCTCTGGCTTTTGCTACTGGGTACTGTTAATGCAATTTTTCAAGTTTTCAGTACGCCGCTACTTACAAATAATCTTATTTGTGTACTTTTGCACATCATTAACGCTGAACTTATGTTAACATGTAGTGTGAAATGCAGTTTGATCTACTTGTGTCAACCACGAAGCAAATATGTGTTGCAAGCTGAAAGAATGAATTTAAAAGGTAGTCACTTATGGTCTTATCAATTAACTACGTCAGCACTCAGACTGCCAATCAACGCCCTCCTACGGTTGATATTCATCAACGTTTTTCTATTACAACTTGTGCTCCTGATCTTCAGTTATAATATCATTTTACATTACTGTGATGTAAAGGTTACGTTAAGCAACGGCCTCGCGTTGCAACCCTTGTTACACTGTATTCTGTGAGTGAGAAAATCCTGTTTACACAACACTCTGTTCGAAGCACTTGTCATTCTTGTCTCCGTAACAATTACAATTACCAAACTTACCTTGGTCAATTTAATTCTCTTTGCAGCATGGGGCTTTTTCCTTCCTGGAGTTTTTGGAAGCAGGGCTGCTTCAGATCTAACAGAAACAAAAAAAATTAATGATAAAGCTGAGTGCATAAAGGAATCAGTTAAAGATTGAAAAGTTTACAGCAACTTTGAAGGCGAATTAATCTATGGTCTCGATTGATTAGGCGACAATCTGGCCATCAAGTCACAGAAAGCTTCATTGACAAAACAGTAAACTCTTGAAACTCAAAGGTCACAATATCTGTGGGTTGGTTCATTAAATTGTAATTTACTGGCTTCTCTTAGTTCTTATAAAACTAACAGAATTTCCCACGCAGCCTGTTCTATCTTATCGCTCAGATAATAGCGTTAGGCTTACACTCTGCTAAATATATCTCAGCCTATACCAATGCTGCTGTAACATGATTTTACTTGAGGTCCCTCGAATCAGTTTTTTATTGTAGTGATTTCGCCAGAAGTTAACTAATTCAAGACTCGCTCAGTCCTAGCTGATTCAGCAACAAAACAGACCAAGAAAATCTAAGTAAGATCAGAGCCCGAATAAATAATCCCAGAGAGTAAGCTGGCGAGGCAATCACGAAGGGCAATTAGTTGAGACCAAGGTAGGGTTACCAGACACCAGAGGAAAAAATACCGAACATTTGCAAAATCTGGTAGAAATGTCTAACAAAATCAACTAAATTTGGCACTGTATAGCATATAAATACGGAACGATTCCGGGAAATAAGGGACGTCTGGCAACCCTAGACCAAGGTAGTGAACTAGTGAATTTGACAGATAGGTTTAATGTCGTTAGGGCTAGCAATATATTACAAACAACAAGCAAACTACAGAGTGGGGTTCCAAACAAACCGGTAATGTGGGTCTGTATTTGTGACATTAACATTGGAATTTCACTTTATAACATAAAATATATTAAAATGTGAGCAATTCAGAGTCCCATTTTGCATCAACAAATTTTGCTAAACAAGAATGAAGAATCATACGTATTTGTGGCAAACGTCTTCAGCGCTTCGTCAACGATTTCATCCAACCATTCGAAATGCGTTTCCCATTTCTGTTTCAAGCTTTCCAAACTTGAATCAGCACTTTGAAATAAATCAACTACTGCAGCAGGTGTTGGCAGCTTCTTGAGCTTCGGCATGTTGTAAAATGTGAGCTAAAAGCTCACAACTTGTTGATTATAATCGCTTGGAAACGTTCTCCTCGTCGGCTTTTGCTTTTCGTTTTCGAATGTTTGCATTTGGCGCGTTGACGAATGAGCTTCCATGCGAATTTTGCTTTAGCCAATCACAGGCCGCTTTCGCTAGTTCCCAGATTTCACGGTCGCAAGTGCCAGTGATCCTTGTCCAATTCGATTGAAATTATTCTCCGCGCGCGCAAACGTAGAGTACAATAATTTGATTCAAAAATATTTGAAATAAGTAAATTCTTGTAAATTTCTTCAATAGGAAAAATTCAATTAAGGCAGCGCCTGCTGGCAATTATCCGGCTCGTATATTTTTGCGTAGTTTTTGTATCTAAATGAATAATATAAGTATATAGAAGGATTCCGAATAATACCCTGGTCTGGTAGGCCTATTACACGGAATAATTACGATGCCGGACGCATCTATTAGCAAGACAATTACAAATTGTATGACCACAAGCAACAGCTAGGAAATCGTACCATTGACAGTATGTCTTTCATACCAGTATGCATTTAAAATTTTTCTAACCAATATACCTTGACATCGGTTAACTAATTTGTGTTGACATTCCCTTTTCTGCACAGACATCTCCCTGTGTCTCCTCGATCATGAGCCTGCCTATTGCATTTAGTTACATAATTCTCTCATTCAATATTTGCTACTATTTCGAAAACAAAATTCAAAGAAAGCTCAACAAAACATTTCCATGAATTGATTTGATATTTTCGTTTCCAATTTTGCGAGAGTTTTTCATTGTATTGTGATTGCTGGGATAAGATCTAAAATTAAATATTGCATATGCGCTTGTTTTGGACTTATATTTTTAATTGGTTTAGATTTATGTATTTAATCGAGGCTAGCTTGCTTGTGAGGCTGGCAAGCATGCGATGTCGGTAGCCATCTTGAAAGCATGCGGGGTCGGTAGCCATCTTGTTTTTAAGACCCGCGGATGTTGTTGTTTTAGGTTTTTAGCGTTGAGTAAAGGTTTTAACGCCGCCGCTCTCGCTGCTCTTACGTTGATTTTTCCTTAGTAAACGAGGAAATGGAAATTTAGAGGAGTTATTTGTTTGTCTGGTCTATTTTATTGGTCTATGGAGATTATATTTGTCCATTTTCGATATGTCGAAACAGCGCTTTGAGAACAAAGCTGGCTTTATATATACGTTTCCTCCTTTGGATTGCTTCTGAAGTAAGCAATCAAATAAATTATGAATAAATTGTGATTTTGATTGTATGTGTGATTGTTTCTCTTTGTTTTCCATAGCTTCCTTTTCGTCGACTTATAGCTGAAGCGCCAATTAATTTTTCCCATGGACGGTATTGACATCATAAAATTTCCTGACCGCAGTTTCGCGAACACACAAAGTCCCAACACGTGAGAATTGTTCGTCTTATAGTTACGGCAAAGATATCATTACTTTTCAACATGGCAGCCATGCCAGAATTTACAGCAAACTACACTATATTTATTGAGAAATGCCACTCCGAAGAAGAAGAATTTGCCGGTTTTGCCCTTGTATCAACTCTAGAAGATTCCATCATCTGCAGGACGTTTGCCGTTGGCTCGTGTCTTATTTTATTAATATTTTGCTTGATTTCGAACAGTTTACTGCTTTCGTATTTGCTTGGTGAAAGAAAGATAAATCATACTCCATCGAAGAGCATCGTCTTCGCTATTGTTGAAATGGCCTTCGTCATATGTTCGCTTGGTAAGCTGTATAAGCTACAAAATGTTCTGTTTTTTGGTAAATGCCGTTTGCATATAATTTGACTAAAAGATCTCATAATTGTTGTCTACATATATTATTTTCCTTTCTTAATTTATTCGAAGTAGATAAACTCCAAATGAATTTTAGACTAATTTATTTACCTTGTTTAAGTGCTACTGCCATCAAATTCGATATTTCACATGTGGTTAGAGCTCGATGACAAAATATACGATTAGCAAAAAAACATTTTTCAACTGAGACTTCGAGAACCAGAGATATCGAGCTCTAAAAAATATCGACTTCTAACGACTTTTGAGAATATTTACTACCAGCGAAAAGGGGGTGGAGGTCGGAACCCAGGTCGGAATCGCAAACAAAGTTAGTACGGGAAAGTTCCCTTCTTTCAACTTCAAAAATTCAGAGCTCGATATCTCTGGTTCTCGATGTCTCAGTTGCACAATTCTTTTTACCAATCGTATTTTCTCACCAAGCTCTATCCACATGTGAAATATCGATTTTGGTGGCAGTAGCACTTTAATTTGCATAATTCAAATTTCATATCTTCGGTTGTACTTGAATGAGTATATTATTATTTCATCTTTCATATCATGATAATATTCCTGATATCTGTTTGATACTTCATAAAGTTTGCTTTAAATTATTTGAGGCATAAACTTTTGCTATATATTTTCATAGTTAGAAATTTTTAATTTGTTTTCTGGTTGGTGGATGACCTGGGTGGGACTAATGTACTGTAGAACCAACTGGTATTGTGTTTATGTAAGTCAAAAGTATGTAGAACTTTAATTCTTTCTCTTTCTTTCTCTTAGTTCTCGCTATTTCAGCTACTGATTTTTCTATTTTCTATTTTATGGAACCTGCGTGGGACTACTATGCTATGCAACCAGTTAACGTGTGTTGTGTTTGTGTAAGTCATACGTACAGTATATTATGTAAGCAGAATTTTAACTTTCTTTTTCTTGTTTCCTTTCAGCTCTCGTCACATTATGCGTCTTGTCGCTGCTAAATACGGATGCAAGCCTGGATATGATCGCA
Source organism: Calvadosia cruxmelitensis (assembly GCA_900245855.1). Taxonomy (NCBI): domain Eukaryota; kingdom Metazoa; phylum Cnidaria; class Staurozoa; order Stauromedusae; family Kishinouyeidae; genus Calvadosia; species Calvadosia cruxmelitensis. The sequence continues at coordinate 14,549 of OFHS01001887.1, forward strand.
ACTCTCTTCTATCTTGCCATGTGGACATTATTCTTCGGATTTGGAGCTCATTTGCATCTTGTGACATGTATGCACGTGATTCGTTACCAGACCATGCAGCATTCAAAACGTCTCCTACTGACGAAAGACGTCGGAATTACATTGGGAAATGTAACAATTATCGTGGCTAGTCTGATAATGTATTCCTTTGTGACGTCTTTCCTGTGCATATTTCCAAGGGTTCTCACTGGAATTAATCTTCTTTCTGGTAACAGTCATTGGCATCAAACATTACCAATTATCATCGTATCGCTATGGATGGCTCCATGCAGCATCATTTGCATATTGACGACGGTTTTGTTGATCAGATACATTAACGTCCAAGAGGCAATTTGGCGGGAAAAATACGGAATGCGGAAGAAATTCGTAGAAATGAAGCGACTGAAAGCTACTTATCTCCTTTCTACGATATATATTCTACTCTCTACTCCTTATGGCCTTGTTGCTGCGTTTAGATGGCAACTCAGTCAATGTGATTTTGCATTATTAAATCATTTCTTCATGATTTATGCAAATTTATGCTTCCTGGCCTTGCCTTTAATTTATGCATTGATGGACAAACGGTTTGAGCGGCGCTTGAAATCACAAGTTTCAAAACAAACACTATTTCGACTTTCATCTAAAAGCTTATCGAAAGTCAGCACATCAAAGACTTCCTTGAAAAACTAATTTTTACGTACAGCTGCTTCTTCCCTTGTACTCTAAGTTACAATAAATTACTTGAAGATATGGAACTATATATTATATTGAACAAAATATTTTGAAATGTTACAGAAAAAATCATTTCAACACGCTAGCTCGTGTTGCGTGTAAACCGGTCTAGCACTTAAGTTTTAAATTTTTTTGCTTGTATCTTTCATTTAGAGTGGGAGAGCCAGTCCAAAGTGCACGCAATCCTAACCCTAATTAATTCCCACGCCAGGACAAAAATCAATAATGCCTCGATCGAGTCTTTCTTCTAGATCAGAGATAGATCATATTTAGAAGAAAGCAATAATTATAGGACCGTGTGAACAAACGATCAAAACTAGCTGTCAGTTTACGAAACTCGCAACTGATTGGTCAGACAATCTATATTGTCGCGACTTTGCTGTGTTATATAGTGGGGCCTTGTTTCTATATCAATCTATTTTTAGAGGCATGTACTGTATAGTGTAGCGTCTGTTAGCATCTGCGTCATCAGAAAGACATAGTGTGTTCGCAGCATTATGTCCCCCGGACATGTATGACAAATTGGGCAATGATATTGCTGCCACGTAGGATTTCTTCCTTACAAATGCGAAGAATGTTGGGTCGGTATGATTGTAGTTGCATTACACATTCAAAACTACTTCCAATATTTAGATATCCTTTAGAGCCAAGAAAGACAAAACTATTTCCAAACTGCCGGTGATTGCTGTCATCTTATATATTGGAAGGGATTTTAATTCAGCTTCTGAAATTCTCTCTCCTCTCCTTGATTTCTCAAGATTTTGATCTACAATGATAAGATTGGAGACTCACGTCTCGGTAAAAACTCATCTACTGTGACAATTTTAATCCACGCCAGCTCGTTCCAAAATGTCACCCTCGCCCGTGTTGAATACTGTACAATACTTAGACGAGAAACACTTGGTAGCATTCTAAGGAGAAACAATGTCTTCAATATTGCTTAAATTAGCTGGCTTTGTTTGGAGGGTGTAATTGACCCCTATTCTATTCATCTAACTGTTTCTAGAAACAATCAACAAAGCAATGGGTGCCAGCAAACGTTCAAGAACAAAGATGAAAGGCTAGTCAAAATTCACTTTCGTCTAAATGTTGACATTGGGACGTCGCATTATGGTCACGGTTTTAGTAGCTAAAGAGGCGAGATTTAATTACAAGTACGGAAGCATTATCAAGACGAAGATGATTTCTCCCTTATTGCCGCTGTTGCTAAAACTGCGAGGAAATTTGCTGGATAACCCCGAACCTCAATAATATTCAAAGTCTTCGATTGGAGATTTTGAAAAATATTTTGGTCATGTTTAATGGTTCCTGTTCTGGAGAGAAATGCGAGGTTCTACCATACCACGTCATCAGTGCCCTTGACCACTTCACAGGACTTAGAACATTTGCTACTGGATCTTGTGTTGTTTTGTTATTATTATGTTTGAGTTTGAACATTTGTCTGCTGAATTTCATGCGAAAGGAGAAGCGGGTCAACAGCACAATGACAAAGTCAATCGTCATGACTTCAGTCATTTTGGCATTGATCCTATCGCCATTGAGTAAGTTATCATGGAATAAAAGTCAGATGTTTTAAATGAATTAGAAAGTTAACTGAGATGTTAGAAGCCAAGGTAAAATGTGAAATTCAACAAAATATCCTCACTGAGGAACTGATCCGTTGTTGTCAATCGAAAGCGAGCTTGGCGTCGTAGTCGAATTCGGTTATTGTCACATTGGAGTAGTTAATGTCCACTGATGAAAATGTTTCGTTATGGTGATATTAGAGTAGAGTCCCAATATCGCCTATTTATGACAGAGTCTGTATATCGATGATCCAAATTACCACATCGGTTGTGCTCTTGCCTATAGTATGTCCCCCTAATTAGATTGACTCATAATTAAGAGACAGTCCTAATCAAGGGTCATGATCACCCGAAGTTCAACAGTAATTCAAATGTTGCGTAAAACTGCATATTCCTTTGAAGTTGAAACTTTTTTAACCGTGTACAAGATCCAGTCAGAAATTCAGCGTTTCATATCATACTAGAGAAAGCACAGGGAGAAGACGAACCCCCAAACCCCACCCCCACCATCATCCCATGATAACCAAAGGCATACCTCCCTGGAAATATTTGAAAGTGCGTCATTCTGTGCGTCATTTGTAGTATTGCGGCCAAGATGAAGTCAAGTTCAGTCTCTGGTACCATTACTAGAGCGTATCAGGGTATGCTTGGGTAGTTCAATTGGTGATTTGCTAGTACAGTCAAACCTATCTTCAGAAAATACCCAAACGACCGATGGAAGTGGTCTCTTAGCACAGGTGGTCGCTCCAAACAGGTACGTTTGTCACGAAGCATGTGACTGTAAGGCTGGTTAGGGTATATGTGCTGCTTTACTGTTTCTCTATAAATAATAATGATACGAAAATATTTTCTTTCTTCTTTAGATCTATCCATCCTTTTCACATTATCGCTTCTACAAGGAGCCGTCAGTTATCGGTTGTTCGACTCTCTATTCTATATGGCATTTTGGGCGATGTTCTTCGCCTTGGGGTCACACCTTCATCTAGTCACATGCCTTCATCTTGTACGCTATCAATCGTTACTGAATTCAAAACGTTTCAGAATCAACAACGAATCTCTCAAATTCATTATAACATTAACATTGGTTTACGCATTTCTTACTTCTGTGGTCTGCATCACGCCGGGATTTTTTGCTGCCGTTGGAAGAATTGGATGGAATAATGCCATTCACAAGATATTTCCAATTGTTGTTGTCGGTCTCTGGATAATTCCATGCGTGGCCGTTGCCATAGGAGCAACATGGTTGTCAAGGAGATTCCTATCATATCAATCCAAGAGATCAAAGGTTTTATTTGGAGATCAGAAAAGAAGCTTAGAAACGAGGAGATTATGGGCCTCGTATGCACTTTCATCAATCTATTTGCTAACTTGGACTCCCTATGGTTTTGTTGCTGGGTTACAAGAAGTCTTAGCGGATGAAACATTCGCCCTCTTGAATCATTTTTTTATGATTTATACCAATGTTTCTTTTCTGGCCTTACCATTGTTGTATGCTGTATTGGACAAGCGATTTGAGAAGTTTCTGAGGACGTTGTTTGATAAAAACCAAGTAGGAATAGTACCGATTTTAGTGCGAGAAGCACCGCGACCGAGATGAGTAGATGATATATTTTCACAGCATTATAACAAAAATACATGCAAAATACAAAAAACAATTATGACTCTATTCTATGCCTAATAATAGCAAAGTTGTAAGTAATAGATTGTAAATAATGTAGTTATTAGTTCTTGTAAATATGATATGATGTAGTCAGTTAGTTTAGAGTTCACGTTTTTACATTTAACAGTTTATTAGGGACATTAGATTCGATGATATTTTAATAGTAATTTATATTCTGAGTTCATATAATTCTAATTTATTATTCGTTTTTGTCAAATCAATGATATTTGAATTAAATCGAGACAAGCTTCTATGCCTACATTCAAATCAGAAACAATTTTTAAAAATTATTTTTCGTAGTTTCTTAAAAGCATTTAGTCTGGACAAGAATCACTTCCTTTTCGGCCAAACAAAACAGAAATATAACTATATTCTAGGATAACTTTGAAAATACTGCCACGAGTCGGTTTTTCTTTGCTGAGATGCTCTCTAACGACGCTTTGCTGGAAGTTTACGAAAATTCTCCTCTCGTTGAAAAATTCGCCTTGCTCTAGCGATATGTGTATACTTTGAAATCTGTAAAACTAATTTAATATAATTCATTTAACATAATTTTATAACAGGTTTTTAAAGGTTGTATAGTTTTATAATAGGTTTCTTAAATTGTATAGTTTAAGGATAGTTAAGTACAAATGCCTATAGCTTGTGTATTTGTGATTTAATTTATATCCGATCATACTGTATGTATCAATTTGAATTATATATGATATGATTATTTCATATAATGTCAGGCCTACACAAGCTTCTAGTGATCACCTCAAGGTCCAAGCGGTTGAATTTACCTGTCTTGAATGACCACCTGTGCTCCGAGAACACATTTTTTATTAGTCACGTGGGCGGTCGGCTAAGACAGGTTTGATTGCAGTAGTTTTGAAGCAAGTATTCATTATTACAACTCCTTGACGAGAAAATGAAAAGCTTCTGTAAGAGCATGATTTTCCATAGTGGTACTCATTCAGAGTTGATCAACATATCAGGTATAATCGGCATTTACAAGCGGAATTCTACGAATGAGGACGATTCTTTTCTGATTATAATATGCGGCATAAGATTCAAACGTAATGCATGTGGCTCCTTGCTTTTAACGACAGCAGTTCATTTTGCGTTTACTTCGACTGCTGGTAGTTACTTCTGTTATGTCTTCATGCTGAATGTACTTCGGTTGTTTAGTCCCTCTAACTGCTATGACAGTATGTGATCTAACAAATACATCTTATCCCGCATCTTATTCCTCCTTTTCGTATTGAGTTTAAATTAGATCACATAAACTGCTCAGAACTAAAGTAGTAATTCTAAGTAATATTTAGTTTCACGTTCAGATAATTTTATTGAGTAATTTGTAGATAATTATAGACACGTTTCATCTTATAAGTATTGATTTTCATTGATTTATTGTAGATCAATTATCAGCATGTTCAATAAAAAGAAAAATAATAAATCCCTCCACTCAAACGCGGCAGCTTTGTCAACAAACAAATAGTTGATGTTATTAATAATTATTCTTCCCACAAGCTGTTGGCAAGCCTTCTTGTTGACACACCTGGCATCATTGCTAGGGAAGATCAAATTGATTGCACATCGAACCAGGGCCATGCATTTCCTATTATGACAGTTCAAATGCATGCATCGACTGATTACTGATTTCTTGGTTAAAATGGCAAATGAAGTAAGCAGAAAGAAGTTTGATGAGTTGACATTTCTTTTAGCAAATGATTTGCAAAGTGGCGATTGGTTTGGAATATTCTCCAGCGCTTCTTGCGTTCTGCTGTTGATGGCGAGCTTGTTGCTCAACTCTCTGCTGTTCGTGTATTTGGCGGCTGAAAGACGCACGAAAGACACCACGTCGCGAATTATTGTCTTGGCAGTTGTTGTCATATCACTCGTGCTGTCTCCGATAGGTAAGGGTATTTTGTATCGAGGGTTGCATATGCTTTTTTTTCAATCCTTCTTAGGCTATATATAGCCTTGCTTTGTATTCATGCCGCTCGCTAAAATGGCTCGATATAAAAGTAAATTTTTCCTCAAAATGTTTCATCATCATTATTTCAAATATAATTGCTTACATCGTTAAAACAAAACCGTCTGAAGAAGGAAAGATTAGAAATTGAATCACTTTCGAATACACGAATATACGTATAGTTATACGAATACATTCCTATTTTATAACTTTCTCAAAAGAAGAGCAGATAATTAGAATTTTATGTAAAGCTGTAAACCGTCCCGCTTAATTCTTTGTCGGTATTTAAGTCGTCGGCTAACAACAGAATATTAATGGTTCGAGTATATTTTAATGGTTGGCGCCGCAGTACGACGAGCTACATCGCAAAAAGTAGTTACTTCTAAACGTACATTGTGTGTTACTTTGCATGGGCCGACCAAGGAGCTGCATGACTCTAGCCGAAAGAGAGAGGGATACCATAGATATCATTCTTCTATTTATCAAATCAAATATTATATACAGTGAAACCTGTCTTTATCAAATCAAATATTATATACAGTGAAACCTGTCTATAATGGTCACCGTTAGGATTTAAGTAACATGACCTTTATAGACAGGTGGCCAAGTGTTGTATTTCGCTGCATTGTGGCCAAGTCAATTAATGTTTACTTTGAATAATGAAACAAATGTGTCATGTAGCTGGCACCTAACGCCTGGTTTCCATTTGAATCGGGGCACCGCAACGCATTGCACCGCCGGTGCGCTCCCGACTGCTCCCGAAAATTGAACATGTTGAAAAATCGCCGGCTCCTTCCGATGCACTCCCGATCTCTCGATTCGCGGTTTCCATTTCACCGCAAGGAGCCTACGATAATCGGCGGGTGCTCCCGATTCAAATGGAAACCAGGCTCAACATAGTTGAAATCTTCCTTTAGTGTTTCTAAATAATTTGAATTTTTTATAACTTTTCTTTTTTGTTTTTTCTTTTAGCCCTGACCGTATTATTTGCGCTTCCATTTCTAAACAACAACAATGAACAGTTTAAATTGTTGTACAGCATTGCATTCTGGGTACTGTATTTTGGATTTGCTACTCATTTGCATTTGGTCACGTGGTTGCATATTGTTCGCTACCAGACTGTGAAGAGATCTGAGCAGTTTCGCGTCCTAAATGACCGCGTTGGTCGATCTTGTGCAAAGACAATGTTTATTCTGGCAGGGATTTTAACTTATACGCTGATCACGTCATGCGTTGGTTATGTGCCCAGTATCATTAGCTCTTATGGGTTGATAAAGAGCAGTTCTTTCCTCCATAACGAGCTGCCCGTTGCGATTGGTGTCATATGGATGGCTCCATGTATTGCTATTTCAATTAAGACAACTTGTTGGCTAATGCGATACATCAAAGCAGAAGAAAAGAAATGGAAAAGAATGTATGGAATTCAAAGGAAAATAATGGTTAAAAAACGCTTAAGAGCAACTTACATTTTGTCTGGCACGTACCTGCTATGTTGGGCACCTTATGGTTTACTCAGTGTACTGCAGAATGTTATGTCCAAAGAGTTTTATCTGAATTTTGGTCACCTTTTAATGGTTTATACTAATGTCTCGTTTCTGGTCTTGCCTGCGTTGTATACAATTATGGACAAGAGATTTGGAAAGTTCGCTACATCGTGTCGAAGAAGCGTCCACAGGAGAAGGTCATATGTTTGACTCGTGGAAGGATTCATTGTGACGCTGAAGAAATTCAAGTTATTCTTGTGAAGTATCTACGTTATTCTTTGTGTAATTTAACTCGAATCAATGTGATAGATTTCAAATAAAGAAGATTCTATGTACGAGTACTACTTAATGAAAACCAAATAAATTTTTGCAGCTGGGTTTTAACAAGAAATGTACTAGCATGTACTTTGTCAACTATACTGCCTGCAAGGGGCAAACATGTCAAAGAATTCGTTAAGTCCTCACGAAGAGAAACGTGCAAATGTCCACTCCGTTGCTCTGGTGGGCGTGACATCATCATCATCATTACTTTATTTGTTTATCCTCGCATTTTACTACTCGATACGAGTAGTTGCCACTTAAGACATGTTTTATAAAATGGCGAGTACCCATCAGAAATATTTATAAGGTAAAAACTGACTGCATACAGACCTATAATACATCAATTTACACTTGCAAAACCTGTAGACCTATAATACATTAATTTACACTTACTGTACGTAATAAAATGGAACCTATCAGTACAACTAAGATTATCAGAAAAAACCTGTCGATTCGATACATGTATTTTGTGAAGTAAAAGGAGAGTTCATGGAATACATATAAAGTAACGATGATATAAACATATCATGTGAACGATGACTGCAGATGGTACTTGAAGATCTTCAATGGTAGATGTTGTATGTGCAATAATTACGAGCTAGCCTCCATTCCATGTCTGTCTCGTTATGATATCTGTCTTATGCAAGTGCGTAGTAATGTTGCTATTACCGTCGTCATAACCTGTTGTGTATTTGTCTGATATTATATATCCTATAGTTGAGAAACCTACATCTTCTTATTGTCTCTTTATTTGATTATGTTACAGTATAAGAACATAACATGGCGCAGTGAATTATCAGTGGAACTGATCATCAACGCCACTAAGCGATACGTCAGAACTACTCTTGGTCATTTCTCACATAATTTCCCGTTCTTCCGTTTATAATCAGCCATTAAAGAATTAATGAAACGAGCATACAGTATACCAATAACGAGAATGTGATCAATCTATCTCGCTCCATTATATCTAGTTTATTAAAGCCACATATTGTATTAAGGTGTTTATATGTTTTGAAAAACGATTATGCTTTACCAAAAGCAAACATCGATGTCCGCCATAAGTTCTTTTTCAATCGAAATATCCATCTTTGGAATCAGTTGCCGGAAAAGGTAGTCATGACTTCGTCGTTGCGAACATTTAAAGTGAGATTGAGGGAGCATGCTATATCCAAAAGATTAAAATGTAATAATACTGGAATTTAATTCCTAGCGCTTGAAGATGAGCCTTCCCGTTCGGTGTAAGAGCAGATATATTTCTCCCTTCCGCTAGTGCATTTCCATATTTTTGTTTTATTCAAATATATGATGTATATATAGATATATTTATATGTATATATAAATACATATATAGAGAGAGAGGAGCACGTCTGGCGGTGGTGTTGCCGTGCTGATTAGACAATCATTCAATTACAAAGTTGTGGAATTACCTTCGGCTTTTTCTGACTTAGAAGCTTTAATGATTGACATTCGCATAAATTCTAGACACTCTCACCGTATGGCTTGCATATATCAACCTCCATCTAAATCTACTTCATTGTTTGAAACAACTAGCCTGTCTTCATTCATATAGACTATTGTTCTGGATGCACTTTCCCATGTTTTCTAGTTGGTGATTTCAACTACCCTTCCATTGATTGGAGCGTGCCTGTCAGTACAGGGGATAGTTGTCATGATTTGTTGGTAGACGCTGTCGTCAGAAATCAACTCCATCAAGTGGTGACACAGCCTACCCGTGCCAATAATATACTTGATCTCATTTTAACATCAACGCCCTCTATTGTCGCAGAAGTAGAGGTAGTAGAACCCTTCGCCCAAGCATGCGACCATAACTGCATTGAATTTTCCATTCACGTCTCTTTGCCAAATGCACATACTACACCGCATCAAAAACGTAATTTCAGAAAAGCGGACTATTCTTCAATTTCCAAATGCCTGCAGAAAACAGATTGGATAAGATTACTCAACGACGCAGAAGGAGACGTTGAACACTTTTGGGGAAGTATATGTTCTATATTGGACTATTGCATCGATCATTTTGTTCCAACAGTCAAAGGAAACCCACGGAAACCAAAGTATCCAAAAAAGATCAGAGTGTTGGCTTTGAAGAAACGCGCT
>OFHS01001888.1:331-24389 GCA_900245855.1 Calvadosia cruxmelitensis
GATAGGTGGTCTCATAAGACAGGTGGTCTCTTAGGATAGGTGGTCTCGTAAGACAGGTCGTACTGTATACCATGGGTGGTACTGTTAAGGATGACAGCAAATACGCAATGCACACCAACTGTCTCACATACATCGTAAGGTGATCCGTTTCTTTCTTGTTAAAGTCAACTTCTGCGTAGCGCTTAGAGACTTTCTTGATCATGAATGTCTACGAATAGAGCAAGAAACACACAACATCTGATAATTTGTTCCACAGAACATCTGATAATTTGTTGTCTGTGTTGTCAGAGTGATGATGTTGATTACAGAAGCATTTTGTTTCTCGTCGTTTTTGTGACAGAGTTACAGACAATCAATGTTATAAACACGTATGAGTAAACATATGTCATTTATTGACAAACACAAGGTTAACAACTAACAATCACAACAACAAATGCAGTCAATCAATTGGCCGTGAGCACAAGGCAACAGTTAATTGGTTATCAATTGTTCTTCAATCAGTGCCTTTTTGAAGTCTTTGGTGGACGGTAAGATTTACCCTAAGTACAGGGCTGCATCAAGAGTCAGGAGGGCTTAAAGTGTTTTACCTAATGGAGCCTATACTAGATGGTTAAACTGCCTGAAACGTGCAGTTCTGCTTTCGAGATTTCATTTGAGATGTCATAAAGACTGTTCTTTCGCCCACATCAAGAAAAAGTGAGACAAGTAATTCAGTGGCACTTTGGAGGGCATGTCACTCTGCTCAATTTAAATACAATACATTTTAATATCTGAAACCGCCAATTTAATATTGAGAAGGGCATATCCAGACGGAGGGCCTGAAGCAAGTGCTTTGAGTGCCAACTGGATGAAACCGCCTTTTCTAAGTACTTGAAAGATTTGACACACTCGATAGGACCAGCAGATGCTGTTAGCTGTGCTTATTCGAAGTCTTAAAACAGAATCGAAAGCCTTTCTAAAGTCTATAGATATCACGACTATGTTCTTTCGGTGCAATTGGCATCTTTCTGGTGAAGGAATAGACACCGCTATGCATCATACAATGCTAGCTAACGCTAAGGAGAAGACAAAATAAAATGAAACAAGGGAAACGGTAAACAAAAGGTGAAAAACAATAGGACATGGAACAAAGACCTTTGTATTGCATTCAATGCATGAATTATTCATCCGTTATTTCCGCCAATTAATTGCTGTCTAAATATCCAATATCAGCCAGCTCTTTAACTCTTTGCGCCCTGGATATTTTCTTTGTTTGGCGGAATTTACAAAATGAAAAGCCGCAATTGCAAAATTTCATCTACAAAATGATTTCGTTCGTGAACATCTTTCGAAATACATAAACATAGTATACATCTACACATTTGTGAGATTATGCCTTTCTATTGATGGTTTTTATTTCGAATGTGATCAAGTAAAAATATTTTACGGAGCAAATTGCTCCTCTGATTAATTCCGAGGTGAGGAAGAAAGCGAATGCTGTTGCATACAAAACTGCCTTGTATTCGTGAAATAATAATTTAAGAGATTCAAACCTTGAAATTATAACTAAAGGAATTCCATTTAAACATCTTGGGGAGCTTGCTGTGCCTCTAACAGTTCTTTGGATGCGTTTTTCAAGGGATTTCAGTCAGTTAGTGGCCATGACCAATTATCGCGACAACATTCTTGAGCCAGAAAATGAGTAGCAAAAGCAACGTTTTTGGTCGGCAAATCATTTCAAGCATCGACAATAACAAGACATGCTCTATCATGTGTTGCTTGAAGTTGATTTACTTGACTTCTCCATGCGTTTTCATGATTTTAGAGAACGTTTTCCGATCTTGATTTTGCGCGGCTTTGTCAATAAATATCGCAACCTGCGATGGCAATTTCCTTCACCGATGCATCAATCAATATGGCCGTAACATTAACAATATTTCCACCAGCATAAACAGAAGGCAATCGAGCTTTACCACATTAAGAAAGCAAGTCATTTGGTCTACTTTTTACAGAGATATAGCAGTTCATAACTAGTTCTACAGAACCACTGCATGGTGTTCACGCCATTTGTTTTGCTCAATTCTCAACAAACGTACTGGAAATGATATTTAATTGACCCTGATTGTTTTGGTTTTCATGCATTTCCTGCAATAATTATGTGTATATATTATCTAACTGCAGTTTGATTGGTTAATGGGCATGCTACGTCAAATGCTGAAGGAAAATTATACAAATATATTCCGATTCCGTATTACTCACCTTGAAGTGTTTGTAAGCTGCGCTAGATTTACTAAGTACAGAACTCAAGTAGCCAATCTTTCCATTACCCATCGACCATGGGACGTATTCTGTTTCTCGGTCAATGTAGTCAAAAACATCCAAGACAGTTCCATAAGGAATTTTGCCAGCACTGAAAGATTAATCAACAGAAAAGAATCAGTAAAGTGAAACCTGTCTATAATGGTCCCCTTTGGGACCTGACGAAAATGACCTTTATAGACTGGTGGCCTTTCTGTGCAGATTGATTTCTATAGAAAGTGTGATTTTGGGGTTATAAAGAGTGACCTTTATGCACAGGTGGCTGCTCTATAGAGGTGGCCGCTAATATAGGTTTGACAGTAGTACAAATTGGATCATAGACTGTGACTTTAGGTTTGCCTAGAACAAAGAAATGTAACACCATGAAGTTGCAGCAGGCTTGAGTTTCAGTAGCATCTTCCGAGTTTTCGAAAGGATAAGGGGGTCACGATAGAAAGAACGTGAACAGATGCCATCGCTGTTGTTTCCGTTTCTTAACCTCTGTCCTGCTCGTAAAACTATATAAACGAAGACTTGAAGTCGCTTCACCAATTGCTGATTGGTTGCTAGCTAAGGACTAAGTATCTGATTGGTTAGGTGTTGCTACTCATCAGCTGAAGCCTCCAGAGTTCAGACAATCACTTTCTGTTGCAATGGTTCACCTGGAGCAGGGGATGATGTTCAACCCTTACCCCACAATCTTGTGACAAAATGATGTACATAAGCTCACATAACAAGACCTGATCCTAAATAAACGTCAAGGGAGCCCTTGCTGCCTACCTTGCTAAAGCAAAGACGTCACCAAGCAGGCCAGCACGATCAGCCACACTGAACATCTGCAAATGAAAGGGTGTATTTCACGCATTGGCAAGAAGGTCGGAAATCACAACGGCAAACCTCAATTGGAGAAGACATCAGTCAGAGAACAACCACAAAATCATTAACACTTTTAACAGACCTTACCGTATCCTGGCGTGTATAAGTAACACTTTTCAAAGTCTTCCCTTTTGGATTAAAAAGATGATGCATCTTACACATGCAAATTATTTTTATCAGCCTCTTTTCTATGAATCCTCCCTTTCATTCTGCTAAAATAGGATGTGGTCCATACAAGCCAGAATATGGAACTGAACAACATGGAAGCAAGCAACGTGGTATCAATAAAAAGCCCATCAGACCCTATGCTACCTGCGAAGTGCGAATGTTGCTTGAGCCAAGAGTAGCCTTATATAGCATGACGGTTATTTAAATTGGTTTTGGTTTTCGGTAAATGTCATAGATTGATAATAGAATATGAAGGTCGACATTTGTGCAGGTAACGACACAAGTAATGACACACATACTGTATAATTGGCTTTCAAAGCATCGCTTATTTTCTTCCATTCCGCTTGTTCATAGTTGACTCTGTAGAATCCATTCTGGCCAGCGTTGCCTTTCAAAACCTTGGATCCGGTACTGGCAGTTACCTCAACATCTAAAAATGAGAAACAAAGCTAATGACGCAGCAAGCCAAAAATCGCCACATCTAAGACGTTCCAGCTGACGCTTCAATTGCAGCATACCTTTTGTCAAATTCATCCACACTGTCTTTATTCCTTCGCTTTGACCAGACGCCGAGAATGATTCGTATTTGAAGGGAACATACCACAGGTAGCTATGAAGAGAATGCAAAACTGTTTGCTGACAACAGCGCAACACTCAACAGCTAAATGATAAACAGATGCAGGTTATACAGTGAAACCTGTCTATAATGGTCACCTTTGAGACCTGGGAAAATGACCTTTATAGACAGGTGGCCTTTCTGTCCAGGTTGATTTCTATAGAAAGTGTCATTTTAGGGTTATGAAGAGTGGTCTTTATACACAGGTGGCTGCTCTATAGAGGTGGCCGCTAATACAGGTTTGACTGTATCATCTGCCCATCGAATAGCAAGTTGCTAAGGAAGTCAGAGTAATCCTATATTTAGTTATGCATAATCATTTGCAATAAACGGCCGCACTATATCAGTGAAATTGGATAGTCCATATCATCACAACAATTGACAAGATCACAGTCAACATTCAAAATGCTGGACTGCAGTTCCTACACTTGTGTCTTACTTGTAGGACGAATTGTATTTGGATTTCGACAAGTCTGCATCTGGATCGGCTAAGAAACGTTCTTGTGAAATTTTGAAGCCAGTTGCTGTCCGCGTGACTGTCACAACAGGGAATCCCATCTGCAGTGTCCAGCTGTTCATGATTTTACCAACATCATAGACACCTGTCGTTACCTGTCAAATCAGATGGTACAACGATAATCAACAACGCAAAGGCTACAGACAATTGGAGAACTTGAACCTATGTTGATCAACTGATCAATGAAAACCGGTCTCTTAAGAATAGAGGTGGTTGCTTATTCACTACAGATCAATTGCATTGCTCCTCTGTGAACAACCAAGTCAAGATAGCATGGTCCCAAGACAATAATAATAGATTCGACAATCGCCAAAATTTCTGCAACAAGCAACGACATTCTTGCTCAGAAATGAAGATCTCCCGTTAGTGTAATGATCAAGATCCTTCCACTTTTTAAGGGACTGTGTAGGCGAGGTTCGAAGACAGTCAACGGACAAATACGAGAAGAATCTTTTCTACGTTTGATTCAACATTCTGAAATTAAACTCATCACCATAGATAAGTTGTTTGGCATCGGTGCTTGGTTTGGTGGGAGCTGCATGGATGCGAATTGCGGAAATAGATTTGGTGGGGGCTGCTTCCACGCGAATGGCAGTAGTCGAGATAGCAAACCTGTCACCACAACCAAGCACTAGCCTGCGTGCAGACTTCAACAGTTTCTCTGGAAATCAGTAAAGTCTGCGCAACGCAGCACAAAANGTCACACTGCTAAGTCAGTGGAATTCCTATGACTACCTGCTAATGAATTGAAGGGAGCGGCAGGGTGGGAAATTCCTAGCATCCCATCCTTATCTATCGTGGTGCAAGGCCTAATGTTGCGTGGGATTTGCAGCAACTGCATAGATTCTGGTACAGCAAATATTTTAACCCTTTGAATACCATAGCCGATTATAGTCGGGTCGCGTAAGACAAGCACGTGTCACCATAGCTGACTTTACTCGGGTTTATGCACGTGCTTTCTTGTGACGAAATACGGGAAACTGACCAATCAGAATCCTTTCTAGGCAGGATCACGTGAATCCCGATAGTCTGATTGGTTGTTTTGACCTTTGTTCAAATGGATATCGTAGGTTTAGAGCGATATTACAGATGTTTTCCCGCCAAGCCGTATTTCGGTCGCAATCCAACATGGCCGACAACGAAGGATCAGCTTCGGTCACCGCTTGCATCACACTTTACTCGAGTTTCACGGACTCATCGCTCCAAGACAGTAACATCAATGATGTATAGGATCATGGTGAAGGCAGTGGTGGCTCTAGTATCGGTGTGAGCTGTGGAAACTTGAAGCAGGATGCCTCTAATGGGAGCCGTAGTGACGACGAGTCACGAAGCAGCTACATCAGGTGAAGTTCTTCTGGTGTTTTCCTTCGAGAAGCCGTTGTAGATGCTGCCATATAACAACGATGTGAGTAGGAAGGTTTGCTGTCATGGATTAAATGGGAAACGAGTGACAAAAGATAAACTTTGCTTGCCTTCAAGGGCACAGAAATACTTGCAGCCGATGCCGTGAATCGTGATTCTGACACTTTTGATTTGAAGACGAAGCGTTCTACAGCTTTTAACGCCTACTATTCGTGGCAATGATTCCTTTATTTTTCTGGTTTGCACTGCCATAACAGCATTACAGCATTACATTTTGAAACTCCTGCTTGTATCTAGCCAGATTTTCACTTTGTTTATGTCGGCACATTGCTTAGTATAGATGTTGCAAATTCAACGCGCCATCATGGCCGCACCTTTTATTATTTTCAATTTCTGATTCCAGTACAAGAATATATGTATATTTGAGACTATGTCTGTACAGTTTCATGTCTGTCTGGTATCTATACAGGGAATAATAAGTGTTTTAATGTTTGGTGGTGATTAGCGGTAAAATCTTAAAAAGAATCTGGTATCCAGGGACAAATTTTGAAAATTTAATCGAGTATTCAAAGGGTTAAGATCTCGCAGGCAGTAGCAGTGGCGAGGAGCTGCTGCTCACACCCCACCATCAAGGCCATGTGTGTGGTAATGAGATGGGAAGCAAGAAAAGCCACACTGAGAACCGCCTCTATTATAAGTTTATAACCCCCCTGGCACGTCAGCACTATGCTATGCTTTGATTCTAACCTCACATAAATTATATTTAGCTACACGAAATCTGAACGTCTTTCAAAGAGAAACAAATAAACAATTTTCAGGAGTGAATTAGCTAATCAGCTTATGATGGGTTAAATGACGTTAGTTTACATCCCTGATATGCCCAAACTGCTATCAAGTGAAATTCTAAAGGCAGTTTGGACGTTTTACCAAACAGAGAAGAATTTCAGCCGGCTTACCTCGCCCAACGAGTCCCACAAGTCAGTGGTCTTTGCGTTGCCTAGCGCATATTTAGAGAGGTATCCCTAAAACACAAAAGTAGAAGTAGATGGCGGCAAACACATTTCACAAAGAAAACATGGAACGTTCATCGTTACAGACATTTTGTGGCAAACCTTCAATCCCTTTTTGAAATTGTCCAAACCAAGGAAGTCCCCTAACATACGGAGAATTGAACAGCCCTGAAACACACACAGCAGCAAACATAAATAAGTATAATTATGAGAAAAGATTAGCCTTTGCCCACAATGTAAGGAATCACACATCGATGCTCCTACATCACTACAAAGTGTCTGCAGAGATCACGCTTCCTTGGACATGTTAAAGATGGTAGTCACGAAGTGCGAACAGGATTGATTTCTGTAGTACAATGTAAGTCCTGTGAGTTTAGCTATACGTCTTGTGAACTTGTGCAATTGACTAATTCATGCAGGCATGTACTTTATGATTGCGCCATTCGGCACGTGCGATAATCGAGAACTGTTACCTATGCCTGTTTGAGCTTTTTCTCTCTTGGTTTATTTTTATGTCATCTCCCAGATTCACACTTTGCTGCTTTGCTAGCCATTTTATGTTTACAATTACATCAGGGAGTCATAGGCTATCATCACGGTGGCATCTAGACGCAAGATTAGTCAGTCTGTCCATTGACAAACCATACCTTGGCATACGATATTGTGTCAAAGATCTCATTGATTTCATCAGGACTTTTCACTTCAACATAAACGGGATGCGAAGTGACAAGGGCATCAAGGCCAAGTGCACGATTCTGATCCGATAGAACAAACTGGTCCATCTAATGCGAAAGAGGAAACAAAGAGATTAAATGAAATTGACTAGCACATTGACTAGTAGACTACATAATCTACTTGATGACTGGGCAACAGAGAAGGTAATATAAAGCAGATGTATTTTGGCAGCAATGGATGACTGATACACAGGAGGAGGTACGGGGACGCATTAGGGTGATCATAGCAGCAAGGCACAGTGCAAGGTTTGCCAAGGGATGCTGGATATTCGTATCCTACGCTGACAGCAAATTCCTGTTTTCAATGTTAAATAAAGCTCTGCGACAATGTTTTCCTCTGCTCTTTCGCTTTGTTTATTCTTTGAGTCGGGTCTGCAGAAATGAGATCTAAAGAAGGACGTAATTTGAAGCACCTTCTCTGTTCTAAATGGAAATGGATATCTATGAGATATTGATTAAATGTGATTTAAACATTATTTTTGCTCTATCGCTGTATATTGTCCTCAAAATTTCTCTAGCAAGCTGCATTTTGGACAAGTGTCTAACTGTATATTCATGTCAGTGGATAACAAAGGTCCTTAGAATATCCCCTAATTCAATTTTACCGTACCAACAAGTAGTAAGCCTATTCTTATTTACCATCTTCCAACTTGGCTCCAGAGCTTCAAGGCCAAAGTACTCGACGTAAGAGGCAAAACCTTCATTGAGCCACAAGTCAGACCACCACTCCATGGTAACATAGTTGCCAAACCACTGCAAGTAACAAACGAACAACATGTTTTAGATTCTATTATTCTACAAATGGCCATGTGTGTAACTGTGTACCACATTCCGTCACTTCTAAGTCGATGCCGCTGTCCTCGTCGTGCTGATATTTAATCCATTTGTTGAGTACTTTTAATCCACTAATTGGGTTGCTGCTGTTTTGCTGATATTTAATTCACCGTTCCTTGCATGTGTTTTACTTGTAATCCTTTGTCGTGATGATTGGTCTGTTTTAGCTATTTCGAGGCCAGTTGTTAGTTATGCTATTATCGTGTTGTTGTCTCTACACACTCGTTACTGTGCTGCATGAGGCGTATCAAGGTCAGACTTTATTTACACTCTGAATAAGTAATAGAAGCAACCAGTTGAGAATCTTATTCTGCAACAAAGCATATTTATGACGCATGTATTAAGTGTATCGTATTGGGATTGACAACGTGACGATGATTATCGATCGATCAATCGATAATCACATGATGGCGTGATCAGATTAGAATGATAGTGATTACCAATCGATCGATCAATAATTGCATGATGTCGTAATCACATTACAATGATGGTGATTACCAGTCGATCGATCGGTAATCTAATAATTCGATTCTCTTTCACGTGATTCCTTGATGACGTCATGGTGAAGCAGAATCGAATGATGACGTGATCACATGTAGGTTCTTAGTTGTTTTAGCCTTAGACTTAAGTTGCTGTTCTTCAGTCGAGGTTGGGGACTTCAGTGAACAAAGTTGTTTCTTGCTGTTGACCTAGCGTTGTCTAACCTGTTGTCAGTCAGTCAGTCTCATTCTCTGCAGTATTACAACATATCATGCACGAGCAAAGGCAAACAGACAAGAGAGGATGTTCACAGGGGAAACTCCTGAGTCACCAACACAAAATAAAGATTAAATCTGGGACCAATTATACATCCATTGTATAATATATACAAACATATGATTCTTCTGTGAAAACAGCGTTTAGCCAAAATCACAAAAACAACTACCAATCTATATGGTCATTAAAAGGACCAGAAGCGATTCCAATTCTATGCTTGCTCACAAAAGATGAGACAAAAACTAGTCTATAATTAAAAATGACTTTACAACCCCCAACTTTCTCGCACCAAAAGCTTCAGTTATGATGTACCAATCAGAAAGAAGTGAACATTGATTCGATCCCAAGGGACATTTGAAATTTCGTCAGCCGTGAAATAACCACAATAACATATGTCTGTCTATGCCTCTGTGCAAATCAGATTGCGGGAAATTAGTCAAAAGTTTTATACAGTGAAACCTGTCTATAACGATCACCGCGGGGACTTGAGAAAAATGGCCTCTATACACAGGTGGCTGCTCTATAGAGGTGGCCGCCAATATAGGTTTGACTGAAGTATATTTACCTGATGTGCCAACTCATGGGATATAACCAGGGAAACTCTCTGACGGTTACTTGCGGCTGACTCTCCATCTTTGTACAGCAACGCTGTTTCTCGGTACAGGATCAACCCCCAGTTCTCCATCGCGCCAGCAGCGAAATCAGGAACTGCCATCATGTCTGGAGAACAAAAGTTACAGCAACTCTCTCAAAAGAGATAGAAATAGCATTGCATAAGGTTGTGATGACCTCAGGTTAAAAACTTGGAAAAACACAGCTCTTGACATAAAGCAGAGATAAATGACTTGCCTACAAATTTTGCAACATATTCAACACACTGTCTCATGTTATTCATGAGTAAATTCAAGCAAACTTTGCCTAGCTTCCTTGTCATACAGCTACTGCCTACTCCTAACTCTCGAGTATAGCTCGTCATGTTGTAGGGAAATCTTCAATTTCAAACCTCCCAGCAAAGATTAGAAACAAACAACAAGTCTCCCTAGAGATCTTAGATTTAGCCAAATCAGTCTCTTGAAATTTCAACTAGTCTTTTGTAATAAATTGTCTTGGCATATTTCTTGTAATCAGTTATGTAACAAACAACCCGTTAATTCCAAGTTGCAACAGCTGAGTGGAAACAAATATATTCGTCAGTCGAATACACAATCATACGTACCTGATTTGGGTAACGGGTAAGGTGTGCCAAAGAATTTTTCAAAATAAGGCAAGATTGTGGTGCCAGCATCAACAGCAACGTCGAGTTGTTCAACTTGATGGGGAGGAGCATAATAGGTCGTCTGAAATGTAATATTACACAGATGTAGATAAACAAAACATAGTTTAAATAAAGCGCAAGTTACATTGAGGAAATCAAACAAACTATTTTTACTTGTCATGCATACAAAAGTGGCATGAAGTCTTGCAACAATTGAAAATATACTTTAATTGCTACTGCTACCAAATTCGATATTTCACATGTGGATAGAGCTCGATGAGAAAATACCATTGGCAAAAATAATGTTTCAACTGAGACATCGAGAATGAGAGACATCGAACTCTAAACATTGACTTCTGACGACTTTTGAGAATATTTACTACCAGCGAAAAGGGGCGGAGGTCGGAACTATTCTTAGAAGTCGATGTTCAGGGCTCGATATATCTGGTTCTCAACGTCTCAGTTGAAAAATTCTTTTTGCCAATGGTATTTTCTCATCGAGCTCTATCCACATGTGAAATATCGAATTTGGTGGCAGTAGCACTTTAACAGACAGAACAAAAAAACTCATAAACAAAAACAGGTCCACTTACGCTAACATTGCCAGCCATTGTTTTCTTGCTACCAAATTCTCCAATCACAAAGGCGAGAAGATAAGTAGGCATTTTGATAGTCTTTTGAAAATGATCGACCTTTTTTCCATCTTTTGTCTCTGATGATGCAAGAGGCATGTTTGTAACTGCAAGGTACTTTGGATCGTGAATCAACGTGATTGTAAACTCGGACTTCAATGCAGGCTCATCAAACGAAGGAAACGCCTTTCGGCAATCGGTTGGCTGAAACTGGGTGGCAGCAACAAAGCTGTAAGAGAAAGGCATTTACCAGTACACATTGCAATTTAATTAATTTCAAGACGGCTTTTAGGGTAGCTGCAAGCATCAGCACTTATCCAATCTATGACGGTACAGATCGATGCTTCAGAGACTGTTCCACATTTACAGAAATACAGCTTCAACGTATGGTCAGTCTATAGATTTCGTAAACACATACTAGCTCTACTGTGTTGCATAGTAATGTAGGCTACAAAGGCACATCAGTAGAGCGAGGTCGATGGCAACTATTTAGCACTGGATTAACTGTCTTGAGTAAATTACTAATTATCATGCATCAGGCATTGAATAAATCATGCCGAGTCACGCAGCTAATTTCCGTTATTATCCTAGTCATGGTTTTTAAACATCCTGACTATGATTAGCACAACAATAATAATAATATAGACGGTCCTCTACATGAAGAAGCCGTCCCTCTTCCTCTTAATGCACTTACTAAATAAACTATGGCATAAATCACGGTCAGACGCAGCTGGCAAACACCAAAGAAAGACAAATCAGCAACAAACAAATAACTTACTGTTCAACGCCGTTGTGTTTATATGATCCCTTGTAGAAGCCATGGAGATTTTTGTCAAGCATTGAGTAGTGTTCAAAATGCAACTTGTACAATCCTTTGGGCACAACATCGGCAAATTGCAAGACGTAGTACTGATTCTTCTTGAATTCAAATTGCTTTAATATTGGGACGTCTTTTCCGTTGCTGTCTGTCATCAAAGCAGTCACTGTTTTCATATTCAAGGAGTGGACAAGAATGAATTTACTGTCAGAAGAAGTGACATTGATATCTACAATTGTTTTCCCGGTAAAGGCAAAGTTCTTCATATCTACATCAAGGGAGACATCATAACCAACTGGAACTACGTTCCTTGGCAGACGGATTTGCCAGTAAGGCTCTGGTCCAGCTTTTGTTGGTTCCGCAGTTGGGGTGGGGCCTGTTGAGATTGGACCAGCTGATGTAGTAGCACCACCTAAAAATAGAAGCACACGATTCTGTCAGCACACTAATGACAGCATGAACAACATCACAAATGTGATATGTGTGAAGAAATCCCACACATTAGATAACACAATTCCTAGCAAGTTCTCTAATTAGCTGCTTAACAATGTCCAGGTGGTCTGGAGCATCAGTTGGGCATTGAATAAATACTTTTGCTCACTCTCCTGATGCAGCAGCTGCTACACAGCCACATAATGTAGTACCAAACCACATACTACAGTGAAACCTGTCTATAATGGTCACCTTGGGACCAGAGGAAAATGACCTTTATAGACAGGTGGCCTTTCTGTCCAGGTTGATTTCTATAGAAAGTGTCATTTTGGAGTTATGAAGAGTGGCCTTTATACACAGGTGGCTGCTCTATAGAAGTGGCCGCTAATAAAGGTTTGACAGGGTAGAGCATCAGTACATGAGTTTTCCTGGTGTCTGAACGGCCGCAATTACAGGATACCATGGCATCAAGCATTCTCAGATGACAGAATGTTACAACAATAATAGCATAACTCAGTCACTCCATGTAGTTGAAATGGACACTACTAGCAGCTCAAACACCATGTACAGTATCGTTAGTATACGAAAAGAGATAATTATGTAATGTCTCTTTGTCTAACGATGGGGCAACCTAACGAGGCAATGACTTGTCTCCGTTGACGCCTTTGATACGTGCAACCACCAAATAGTTGCAACAAATTTATGATGTGTTGTCTCGGATGAGAGAAAAAAAACTGGGATACCTCATTCAGAACCAACGACCAATCGCCATAAAAGCTTCTCATTCATGCAACATCTAAACTAGGGATGGGACGAAGTTCGAATTTAAAATCGGTTTTCCCGAACTTCGGTGACAAAATTCGAAATAGAAAAAACAAAGCTGAAAAATCGGCTTTGCAAAGTATTATTTTTTAATACAGAACTTCCCAGATTATCTCTGTCAATCCAATGCCAAAACAAGGTTCTGATAGTTTTCTGCTGTCGTGTAGGCAATTGGGAAATTTCAAGGGAAGTGAAAGTGTGTCATAAAAGTGGCTTCAGTGGCCCATAGACTTGTTGTCTGAGAATTGTTCTCTTGAAGGAAATCAAATTTTTTAAATTCAATTTTTTGGATTTTAACCTTTGAAATTCGAATTGAAATCGAAATTTCTAATACTGGACTTAGTCCCATCTCTAATCTAAACAGGAAGATAATGATTGGTCACAATAAATTCAAGTGTCAGATATTCCATGGTCCAAATGACGACCTTTCATTTGCAGTCACATGAGAACCCCTCTTTGGTGCTGCTGTGAAAGAATAAATTTCATCGTGTCACCTGCCGCGAAAATGGCTCTTATTTATGGACTGTGACTAAATCTCAAGTCTCGAACTAACTTCATTAAGATCTATAGGAGGCTCTAGGTTTAACCCCAGTCTGTGAATAAAGACACCAGCAGTGCTCCCTGGTTCAGCAGGAGGGGGGATATGTCAAGTAGGCACTCAAAGCATGTGCTTTAGGCCATCAGTCTGGATGGGACCTTCTGAATGCCAGTTCAAAGATTCAAATGTACAGTATGCTGAGACCTACTGCAGTTTGCAATCAACTGCAGAGTGCTACTGAGTTAATTGTTCCCAATTTGCTGTTTGTGAGCAAAAGCAAGATCTTTGATATGCCAATGGGTGAACATAGCAAGTTTCAGGCTATTTAATTGTTAACCCTTGTCCTGATATTGACGTGTATACACGTTTTCAAAATATTTCAAAAGTAGCAACATATAACCAATCACATAGTTAGTCCCTAGCGATCAACCAATCAGCAATCGATAAAGCGGCTTCAATTCTTCATTTAACTAGTTTTATGAGCAGAACAAGGGTTAAAAAGTAGGCCCCATTTGAGTAAAATGTTTTAGGCCCTCTTGACTCTTGAAACGGTACTGATCTAGCTGCAGCCAATTTAGCTCATTTACAAAGTCAACTGAGGTCATTTTAGTTCCTTTCGCAAACAAGTCAGTGGAAATCAACTATAAGTACATATTTGAAACCTCCAGACAGCAGTCGTCCTGTCATGCTCTTTCCTCCACCTGTCCTACAGAGTGGGGAAGAGGCTATGCCAGTACACCTGATCATGAGTAGTCATGGAAACCTGTCTTGCGGAGCAGCTCGTTCGGGCAAACGAGGCGTTCGCCATCATTCACCCTGCTGTTTGGTTGACACTTGTCGCTTCCGTTTTGCAACGGCTACCTGCCTACTTTCTATTTACGGGCGTTCAACATGACGTCTTTGTTTCGTTTTCCGCCTTAGGAAGGGAAAACATGGCCGAAAGATATGCAGATTTAACTAAAAAGGCACTTCAACGCTCCGGTGTTCGACAGCTGCAGAACGAAAGCGCAAAGAAAAACCCTCACTCCTAGGCTGCGCCCGGCCGTATCTGAAAGGTGCCCAATGCGTCCAAGACGTTGCCAGAGTTCTGGAAAAATCTAAAAGTGCCAATTTCGATATAGCTCAATTCTGCCACAAAAGATGTGTTGCTGGGGCTTAGCATGTGGATAGTGCTTGCTCTGCTTGAAATAGTACTGATATCATAACTGCCCCCAGGCCCCCACCCCTCGGTCAATTTGAATAACGAGAACACCAGATATCCCCACTCTCAATAGAAGGCTCTGAACTAAACTAGCAGGAGATGTAATATATTGGATCTCATGGAGAGAGATTTCCTGCTGGAAGGGTTCACACTGTCTTGAGACCCTTCAGGGAGCAGCTACCTAGTTCTTTGGGAAGGCGTATCAAAAAGGGTGTGGTCATGAGCTAGTCTTATATCAAGTGCAAGAAAATGCAAACCAACTGTAATATACATATATATATTATATATGCTTCGCCTGATGATCGCAATAGCGTGAAACTCCGAGTAGCGAGAACTTGTGTGCTCTCTTTCTCCAGCCATAGTAAATCGCTCTGTCTCGCTGCATTGAGCACTTTCTACGAATGTGTGGAACAAATCATTATTGATTTAATCATTTACTTATATATATATATATAATTATAGCTAACTAGGAAAGAACAATTTTAATGAATACAATATGACTAAAGAGTATTATTACTCTGACTGAAGATTCTAATTGTGATCTTCCATTGATTGAAAAGTGTTAGGAGGAGGACCTCAAATTATTGGTTTGACAATCCTGCTGTTGGTCAAGATCATATTTCAACGATATTTTGTAACTTACATGCAGTATAGGGAATAGGAAGTATACCAGCCAACGATTGATTTCGACTTAATTACTGTAGCTCAATGCACTTTGCACGTTGTGCAAGTGAGTAAACTTAATGGTAAGTAGAAATAGAAAAATAAATTTAAAGAAAACATAAAGCAGTCTAAGACTTTCAGTTGAGAAAATGCAGTATATAGCATGATACAAATTAGATTAACAGGAGTTGAATACGTTATATTATTCTTAGTATAGGTAATTTTAGGTTCACATTCAGATAAATTTTATTGAGAAATTTGCAGATAATTCTAGACAAGTTTTATCATACAGTCGAACCTGTATTAGCGGCCACCTCTGAAGAGCAGCCACTGTGTACAAACGCCATAGCCCCAAAATGATGCTTTCTATACAAATCAGCCTGGACAGAAAGGTCACCTGTTTATAAAGGTCATTTTTCTCAGGTTCAAAAGGAGACCATTATAGACAGGTTTCACTGTATAAAGAAAAAATTTCATTTCTTTATTGTAGATCATTTCCCCCGATGTTCTTACAAACTTTAGGTCTACTGGGTGGTTACTCAGTCTGATGTCCCTGCTTTCAGACGCATTGTTCAAAGGAGCACAGTTTGCTTGTCTTTCTCATTCACGGGAGTGCATTCTATTGACACTTCAGCCTCCTAATTTCAATTGGCAATTTGAGAAGTAATTGCAAACAAGCAGATGACAAAACAATTGTGAGAGTGAGAAATTAATTACTTCCCAAAAACAGCTGCGCAAGGCGGAAACGTCTTACGAAGGTCCGAAACCAAACCCAGAAATTGAAGAGTAATCTAAAACCGTTGCAAAATCCCACAATGAATGCAGTTGTAATTTCCAGGCATCTAATAAATTTGAATTCACCACAAGATTGAAATCTCATTCGCGCCAATTCTACCAAACTTTACCTGTTGGGTTTACGACTTGGACACTTTTGTCGCCTTCAACGCTTTCCTTTGCAAAGTGAACAGCTATGACTGCGGTTATAGCAATGACAAGAACAACCAAAATGATGAGAATAAGAAGAAGTCCTTTGGAAATGAAATATCCTTTGCGTCTTTGACCAGCATCATGGCCTTCGATACTCAGCTTTTCAGTTTGACCCATGGTAAACGTGGAGCTATCAATTAGCACACCGTTGAGCAACGAAGAAGCAATCGAAAAGGACGTGCTCTTGTTGACATCGACTGTTAGAACAGCTCGACGATGAAGTGTGAGAAGCTGCACCACCAACAGCGACTTTCAGTGGGCGGATTTCACGCGGTTTTGCTTCAAGTGTCCCATTTCCGAGACAAGCCCCAAAAGACGGAAACAAACGCTTGGAATTGAAAAGTAAACGATACAAAACAAACTCAAATTAGCTTTCAGGTTTTTAAAAAGGGGCTGGCTGTTGCATGTAATGACTCTAAGGTCAATTTAATACAAATTATGGGCTAATAGACTGTTTGGAACGCAAGAGCGACGGCAAATAATCCGGAGAGTTGTGAAATGAGAAGTGGGAGGGGTGTCAATTCTCAGCATGTGGATGGTAATACATCAAACCCAAAAGGCACAAACCCGCGGGAGATCCAACAGCACAAAAAGATGATTAACCGGCTGCTTGAACCGGAGATACAACCCTTGCTGAATCTGGGAATGTCAAACAGTGTGGCAATCTCAAATATCGTCAGCAATCAAGATAGGTCTGAACTTACCTTTTTTGGCGAACTGTACACCAATCACCACAGCAACAATCAGAAGCAACACGATGACGATGATCACCAAGCAAACTTCACCGTTTGTAAAAAACACTTTCTTCTTTGAATTTTTCGGTTTCATAGTCACACCTTGAGCTCTTTCTAATGTTGTATCTTTCTCAACGTCAAGCAATTGCGATGACTCCATGATTGTGAGCTGAATTAGGCGCCTAAACTGTGAACCTTCCTGACCATGTGCAAAAACCAGCTACAGACAGACCAGTGGACCATGCGAGTTGGATCTGTCAATGGGATTACAAATAAACAATTGCTCTTTGTTATTAGAAAATGGTTTGTTTTCTTATTGGACAGGAAATAGAAGAGCAATTATGTGATAAGTTATTTCCAAGAAGAGACTGAAGCGGATTTTACGAAAGTCGGAATCCGATGCCATTGCTCGCCATGAATAACAAATTAAAAATTCAAAAGAAAGAAACGCAAATTTTAAACTAACTTAGAATTGAAAATAATATTTGTCATTTTGGGGTCATGAAGATTGACCTTTAGTACGCAGAAGGCTGCTCTGTAGAGGTGGCCGCTAGTACAAGTTCGACTACATACAGTATGGCAAATGCTACTATCTAGCTCTCCAATGTTCTCGACTCAGGACCATCAGGGATATATCAAAAATATGATTTTTACCGTTTTCCTGAAATAGCTACACCCACAACACCCCCCGCGCCCCGCGCCCTTCCAAAGTTCCCAGGATCCGCTCCTGTGGTCCATATTCGGATACCGTCACTCTATGCAGTTATACAAAGCTCGAAACAGAGGGACTTCCTATCCATTCCATCGAAAAACAAGAAACGAGCTAAGAATGTTTTGAGCCTAAAATAACTTGCAAAATAAGAACATTAAGCCTGAGCCATACTTTACTGGTTGTTTTATTTTCACTCATGGTTATTTTAAGTGTAGTTGCCTGGCAGCAGGTTTATTTGGAACTAGTAATTACACATTAATTGTGGTGATAATCCCACCATAGAACGTCTAGAAAGCAATTAAATAAATAAAATGATATGATTATAAAGTATCATTTTACTGATTGTTTGAAGAAATATGTAGCAAGCTGGATGAGTTTACAGTACGACAGTGGCTCGGATAGTTCCACAAAATAACCTCGCAAATATTGAAAAATATATTGCGCCTTTAGGGCAGGATGTGGCAGCTGCGCTCTCCCATCGAAAGTCATCATTAAATGACTAATTAAAAAATTTTCTTGGATAGGTTCTTAATCGATCAACAATCGGGTGGAATTTATAAATATAATGTACATTTCCATTTATAAAATAAATTATAACATAAATATATGAATCTATAACTGCTCAACGATTTCAAAGGATTTCAGGCCAAGCGGAATCAAATGCTTAATTAATGTAATCATGATATGGATAGTCTGAGTATTCTGACCAAAAGTGACTAATTGTGTCTGAAGCATTCGGGGACACGTTCAAATAATGGTAATATTTTCGAGGCAGGGCGAGAATACTCTTGTCGTATACTACAATAGAGGTTTCCTACTGCTGCTAAATTCTACACTTCATAACTTATCTATAAGTACAGCACGATGAGGGAATACGGTTGGGATTATCATACTGAATATATCATTGCCGTTGGCAACCAGAATTTTGTTTAGACATCGAGCTCCAAATATCGACTTTGGAGAATTTAGAGGACTTTGGCGACGATTAAAATGTATCGTCAATCAAGAAAGTAGTAATGAAGCTACCTCAAACGTAGCCTGCGTGCATACTCACAGATTTGTTTCTCGGGTAAACTCCAGAGTAACAAATCTGTGAGTCTGCACGCAGGCTACCTCAAACGTACATTATTAGCAAAGCAGAGTTAAGCGGAAAGAGCTGGAAGAACCGTAACTCGCTATCAGCTGGAAATTTTTCAGAAGCGCAACCCCAAAAAGGACCCGCGGGAGCCAACCCGGGGCATAGAGCTCAAAGGGACAACGGAACCAGCATAGACTAGGAACTTTGAAATTACGAACATAGAAATTAAGATTGAACTGAAAGAAGCACCTGTGTTTATATTTTAGCAACCTCGTCGAAGTGCCTCTTTCAATATTCTTTGAAAGTAAAAGTGACGAGCCTTATTATTGCCAAATGCGTTGTCAAGCTGGCCATACGTTTTTATTTCATTGGAGCTTCAACTTCAAGGTCAACAAGAGAAGATTTCAGACATCATTGGCTTACAAACAGCACATAGTAATAAATCATAATATCCTATGACAGATAGTTGCAAATATTTTCAAAAATTTAATGAATTATTTATACAGATAAAATAAAGGCGATGTGGTATCATAACTTCTGATGCAATTAGAAACAAATCATGTTACAAATGTGAATGTTGTAAAGGCATGACCAGACAGTTTACATGTAGTTCTTTGACAACCAGTCGCTGACGACCGACTCGTGAGTTTGGCGCCATTTTATCCTTTCAACGATACTTTCTCGAGCCTGAGTAACAGCACGGGCAACTGTACCCAAATCTTTGATGTTGTTGAAAAATTCATCAAACTGGAAAAAGATGATAAAAATGGATTGAACAGGAGGATTTTAACCTAAAATATACATACTTGATACTTCTGTAAATAAGTAAATAAAATTTTAATAAAAATGCACAATACAGTAAAAGGCATTCCCAAATAAAACTTACTAAATCAATTATAATTGTTACTAGAGTGATGAACACGTAAAATGATCAGTTTAATGAAAAACACATTCCATATAAAATAATTATGATTATATCTAAAACAGTGTACATTTAGGCACGTGCACATTGTGTGGCACACACTGCTGAGAACTACTTTCAATCTGCCAGGAAATGCATGAATTGATATTAGAAAGTTGACCACGATTGCATTAGATACAAATACACACGTTCTTCAATCACCTAATTATCAATCAATCAATTTGATTGATTGAACAATCAATCAGCGACCATATATCAAAAATGAATGAATGAATGAATCAATCAATCAATCAATCAATCAATCAATCAATCAATATCACATTATTAACTGTCTGAATATTTCTTCATAACTCGATTTGTCAAACAACGTGAGTAACGATACAACATCAAATATTTTGGAATGTATTAAAGATTGTATTCATGTAGCCAATAGTGCCAGTATTGAAATTGTACATTTAACAGAGAAGTTTTACCTCGATTGAGTTGTAAATAAATTATCAATCAATCAATCAATCAATCAATCAATCAATCAATCAATCAATCAATCAATCAATCAATCAATCAATCAATCAATCAATCAATCAATCAATCAATTCATCAATCAATGAACAAATCCATTATGCTCATAATAGACCAACCTCATCGAGTTCAAATTGAGTTGCAAAACTTGCAGAAACAGCAACAATGAAATTCCTCATCAAAAATATCCCACTGCCAAACCTAAACACAATTAATTAAACAAATATTATAATTAGCAGAAATCTACTGCAAACGGTCGAGGTGGCCTGCTTAGGGTTGGTAGTTGGTACACCATGTCACAATTGTCATATTCCATCAATCTAAGAATAGTATACTCCTTTGTAGGCTTACTATTTCTTTACTGTCTATGTTTGCTATGAATTTTGTTAAACAATAAATGTTCTGAAGCACGATACAAGGTAAAAAGTCTTTGATGAAGAGGAGTCAGAACTGATAATTAGCTTAACAGTAGAAACAGAATTAATTTGAAGTTTCTAGCTATTTTGATAAAATGTAACTAGTTACAATACCAAGCTCTTTCCTATAAAAATATCTTGCTAGTCTTAAAGCTATTGTACAAAAACTATCTTTTCAAATAACTAATTAGAAAATCACTAGTTACGACCCATCTCTAATTATTTGTCTAAATACCTCGCTCTGATTGCCGACCAGTTTTCCTTGAAGAAATTCCAAGCATTTGAACTCCCAATCGGGCCAGAGCCAGCAATGTAGCTGAAAACACTAGGAGCATCCTGAGATTTGATGTAAGCCCCGTTCAACGAATACTTCAAGTACCTAGAAGAAAATGACAAGCCCTAGTCATTAAGAAATTTTATGCAACAGCAGAACAGATCACATGTCAGATTTGCAGACTAATTAAGATGAAATAAACAGTATATTCAAAGGTTTACAGCCTCGAAACA
This sequence comes from Calvadosia cruxmelitensis, assembly GCA_900245855.1. NCBI lineage: Eukaryota > Metazoa > Cnidaria > Staurozoa > Stauromedusae > Kishinouyeidae > Calvadosia > Calvadosia cruxmelitensis. The sequence goes on from OFHS01001888.1 coordinate 21,717, forward strand.
TAAACTGGAGGGCTAAAAAATTAATAAATTATGCTACTTCAACATATAAATAAATCACATTCTACTAATGTTGGTTTAATTAAATGTTACAATTAATTTGGGGAATAACAATTAAACAAATGATTTCATATCAACATCAGTAGTTACTGGACTTCTGAAAATCAAAACGAAACCAAAGTACCGCACGTATGGATACCAGGAACAAGAGAGACTTTACCGTGAAGTTTAGCAGACTTTGAGTGGCACTATGAGAAAAAGTATTGAAAAGAGCATACCTATTGAAAACTTAGTGCTGAAAACTCAGTACTTTTCAATACTTATTTCTCGGCAAGCATAGGAAACTATTTGGACAAAGGCGGGATAATAAATGGACACTGAAATTCAGAAAGTGTATGTAGGGTGGAAATAAGCTGTTTCTCTACCATTTCCTTAATCGAAAGCTGCAACCCAACTTTGAATAGTCCCTAACCTGATAAATATTACCTACATTGGATATCCAACTGACCGACTGCACTACCAAAACAATTTAGGATCCTAGCTAGTTAACCTCTGCTGCCTCTGCAACACCTAATTACAACATCAGAAAATGACTTTGTTCGCAGTACATTCCCTACCCCAATGTACTCCATCTATGATTGTCAACTTCGAGAATTTGCATCAGGACTGGAATTACTCAATCAATCAGATTTGCACACACTGGTATACTTACCTTGGACCTTAGTCCTTCCCATGCTTATTAGCATATCGGGCAGACACTGGTACAGTAAAACCTGTCTATAACATTCACCTCTAGGACATGAAAAAATGACCTTACAGACAGGTGGCCTTTCTGTCCAGGTTGATTTCTATAGAAAGTGTTATTTTAGGGTTGTGAAGAGTGGCCTTTATACAAAGGTGGCTGCTCTACAGAGGTGGCCACTAATACAAGTTCGACAGTATACCTTACTGTTATTTATACCTGTTAACTATCCAAGGCTCTTGTGAAGCAGCCAGACCATACAATAATTTACTGCGCTCTGAAGCAACAGTGGTCTCTTGGAATTTGTTAAAGGCAAAGTCCCACGCAGCCACACCACCATTGCGTATGCCATAGAAATAAACCAAAGAACGATAATTGGGGTCGACACTATAAAGACAAAGAAAGCAACATGTTTAGTTAACTGAATACATTAAACACAGTTTACAGTGGAATCTGCCGAATTAAAAAACCTGTAATTCAAATATTCATCTATTTCAAACTATGATCTCGGTCCTTGATCTGGCGCATTTGCCTTCTGTCTATTGCTCATTGGAAGACAATTATTTTCTTATTATTCCTAATTCAAAGTTCGTATAATTCGAAGGATTATTTTACGGTCCCTTGACACTTCGAATTAAGCTAATTCCACTGTATGAAAAAACAATTATCATTAAAATGTGATTATCAAATAAACAAGAGTCTGATAATTAGATTTTATTAATAGTTCATATGCGCATCGTTTGTTCAACAACTAAGCTCTTGCTATGCCTTATAATCCATTTTTCAGAAGTTTGACTTTCTAATCTTTCCCTCCTGTCATTCATTGTTGTTCTTCATATTAAGACATTAATACAAATCTATGTCTTTCCACTTGCTTTCGAAGCCAGCTTTTATAGTAATATATTAACGAGATTGAACTGCAGCCCACCTTGTGCCATTATTTTTCCAATCAGCAAACATTTTGGATACGTTTCTCGCACAAGATTCAATGCCCCACTCACAAGCAGCACCAATTAGAACTCCTCTCTTGAAACTTTAAAAGGAGAAGATGAAACACATGAATTATAAATAAATCAAACATTAAGACCAACAATAAAATATAAAATAAGGCGTCTAACATGAACACTTACATTGTTAGTTGATCAGTCTCAACTTTATTGAAGTCAATCTCGGAATAACGTGGCGTGATTTTCTTTAGCATGTACAACTGAAAAGCAAAACATCTATAATTAAAAATAATTTAATTGTACGGGATATTTAAAGTTAGTATAGGAAAATAGGTACCCCAAAACTATGGAAATGGAACTACCAACAGATCATGGCATAGGTAATTCCAGGCTACGGACAAACTACTGAAATCTACTGAAAATGCCTCCAAATGTACTCCACTTTTAGAATGTAATGGTGATGAAAGTCAAAGCCATAAAGCCATAGCCCAAAGCATCTTGAAATTACCTTGAGATATTTGTAAGTCTTGCTCGACTCACTGAAGAAGTTGTTGAACTTGCCAATCTTGCTGGTTGCCATTGACCACGGAACATATTCGGTCTCTTTGTCAATGTAATCAAAGATGTCAAGGGCAGTTTCATAGCTAACATGACCAGCACTGTGCAAAAACAAAAGTGCAACACAAAAGTGCAACTCCTCAAGCGAATGCAGAGGGTTCAGAACTATGCTGCTAAAGTCATCACATTGAATGGAAAATATGACCACATCTCTCCTTTGCTATATGCACTGCATTGGTTGCCAGTGGAGCAGAGAATAAAATACAAGCTGCTGCTGCTGACGTATAAATCTTTGCATGGCTTGGCACCAGCGTACTTGTCTGATAAACTAAAGAATTATACCCCTACTCAACACCTTCGCTCAACTGGCAACAACACACTTGTTCAGCACATGCCTAATTTGAAAACGTATGGCCCAAGAGCGTTCTC
>OFHS01001889.1:2146-23603 GCA_900245855.1 Calvadosia cruxmelitensis
CGTGCTTTAGTTCATACTTTCAGTTATCAAAGCTGTGTGGTGTTTTAACTGGCATTTTCTTTGGCAAGTAAAAGAGGCTGTGACCTTAGCCTTCTAGAATTTTTCTAAAATATGGGTTCCTGCAACTCCACTCGAACCTGAATGCTACTTGATTATCTTTCAATGGTGTCGTCTGTATTGTAAAATAATTATCACCAAACAAGATTTATCGAAGATCGTGCAGTTTTCGTGAAAATCGTCAACAATGGACTCACAGGGGCTATTTCTTTTTAATTCGCACTCTAATTCACAGTAAAACAATGCATACTGTAACCCTCTCTGGCCTGGCAGTTGGAAACAAGATGTGGAATCATTTCCCAGGATGAAGTAAGAACAACGTCAGCATCATTAATTTGTCTCCAGCGCAGTTCAAAGAGAACTAAGAGGAATGGAAACTGCAAGGAAATTGCTGACATGATTATATTGACACAGTAATTTCGTTGAAATTTAACATTTATACTGGATTATATATTTACAAATTACAAATTAGATATCTATTGTTTATCGCTTCAATGTAAACGAGCAAATAGCTCATATTGGTTACGAGGATAAATAGGATAAATAACATTTACACACATAAAACACGCCGATGTGCACGCTTGTTCTGACACTTATTCGCACGAAAATTCGTACCCTTGCATTTATTCGCACGCTTATTCGCACGCTTATTCGCACGCTTATTCGCACGCTTATTCGCACGCTTATTCGCACGCAGCGTGCGTATAGACTCGGCCTCTATTATATTGAAGTTTTTGCATTTGCATTGTTCTGTTCCATGGAAGGAGCTACAGTACTCTGCTGTTCTGAGTTCCGGCTAACTGATATCCAGAAGCAAATCGACAACGAATCCGGAAACGTTCATAACTCAACACAATCATGTGAAATACCAATCAACCGGAAAACGATTATACAACACAGCTAATAATCGGAGATCGAATTTACTGTGGTGACCGACTGAACGTGGGCCTTACCTTTTTGAAAAATATCTTGAGTTCTGTGTCTTTGAATTCACTATAATGCAAGTCCAGTTTTGCAAGTGCAGCACTATCTGCAGTCGAGAAGTTGACAAGAATACGGCGAAAACTTTTTAAATAAAGGAAAGTCGCTGATCCATATGCTAGAAAGAGCCCTTCAAAGTCTTTCTGTCAGGAGAAAACAAAAAGAAAATAGGGAATAAAACTTTCAACTATAAATTAATTTAGGGTTAATAAACCTGGAGACGCGAATACCTTTTCTTCTACAGAATCGAACAAAGTTGAAGGTATATTTGATACGACAAGGCAAGAAGAGACGTGCTCTCCTTCGAAAACACGGCGAAGAAACTCCGATACTTCAGTAGAAATGTTGGTATCCATCTCCTCTCTCCTTTAACTTATGCAACATTAGCAGCCTTTGAATATTATCGATACACGTAGTTGTTCAGAAGGCCAGCAGGTGGATCAAGAGTGTCCAGAGCAAAGCAGTAAGCTGCGTGTTGTGCAAGACGAAGTCAACAAAACAAAACTTTCGTGAGCAACTTGAGCGCAGTGGTATTTCCTCATGTACGCTGCATGAAAACAGAATTGGGAACTGGAATCGAGGATGACGTCACTTCAGTAACTGATACAATACAAGTTGTGCTTGTTGCAGTCCATTCATTAATATGAAAGCGTAAATTTGCGTTTCAGAAAGCGTAAGGTTTTATTAAGCGAAATGCTACTAGCTAAGAGAATTCATGTAGCAGAATTCTAGGGAGACATATATTTGATATAACAATCATGGCTTCCGGTGTCCACTGTGTTGTAGAATCTCAAGAAATATTTTTTTCTGTCCCGGATGCAGCATTGAGGAGAAATTAGTTGACAGGGAAAGTTGGAGAAATTTAAATTGCCTCTTATTATTATCTGGGCATTGTGAGGAACCTGGTTCATCACTTTGTGTTGACATTTTTACGAAGCAGTGATTTGTAGTTAATTTTGTACCCTTTGCCATGCCCATCTGCGACCGGCTACAATGTGTTAAGCCATTTCTTTCTTAATGATTTCCTCCAAATGATTCCTATCTACTTAAAAAATTAAATGTTACTTCTCACAGGAAAGGAGAGATGGAAAAGCGCCAAAGGGTGCATATGGGCATTGGTGCTAGAGCTCAATGCTTCAAGGTGTGGCAGTGAAGAGTACGGTCCAACTCATGATTTTAGAAGGATCTATAATCTACTTCAAAATCCGTCTATTAGTTGAACCTTCTCAGCTTCTTTACACGAAAAGAATGTCTGTATCCAATTAAGAAGACTGTAGTTTAGTGTCCTGGGCTCTTGGGTATGTGGATAGCCCAAGATAACTACACTTCGACCACAAGAAGTACTACAAAACACGATAATCAGCTATATTCTAATAAAGAAAACCATTAATTTCAACGTTTTAATCATGTTCACAGAGCAACACAATTAAGTGCAACAACAACGGTGAATTCTGGCCTGGGTCTACAACCACGATACATCATCCTCCCAGAAACAATTAAAGCAGGAATGAAGGACATCATGGCCAGTGTTCGAGTTGTTCTTTCCCCTCTCGACGTCTGACGGCATTCTGTTATTGCAAATGAGAGAGAGAGAGAACATCAGACCGCATAAGACAAAATAGATTAAAACAATATTAAATCCAATAGCAATGACGATACAGTCAGACCTGTATTAGTGGCCACCTCTATAGAGCAGCCACCTGTGTATAAAGGCTGCTCTTCGTAGCCCCAAAATGACACTTTCTATAGAATTCAACCCGGACAGAAGGCCACCTGTTTATGAAGGTCATTTTCTCAGGTTCCAGAGGTGACCGTTATAGGCAGGTTTCACTGTAAAGCCAAAACTGTGTTTAAATAAAGCCAAACCAGGGAAAATAATAGCTCCGCAAACATATATCTCCCTACTGCCATCCCTGCCAAAGGGCAAATGAAACATGGTCGTCTGAAGCAAGTAGTCTCTAATATGCTTAAATTGTGCATAATGACCTTGCAAGGGAATACTTAAAGATGGTAGTGAATGCTAAGACCAGTTTGAAACATTAGGAGGGGCCTCTGCAAAAAAAGTTGTCCAGCCGTGAGCCGTCCCCTCCTCTTAGTGAACTTATGACATACATACAATACGCTAAGAATGATGGTCAAATCTGGCAGAAGAAATAACGTCAACGAAAGACAAACCAGCCTTCAAAACATCACCATGTGCTACTAACAACAACGATTAACAGTTACTCATATAAGCAGCCAAAATCTAAAACGGCCAAGATTGCATTGACTAATACGCGTAATATAACATGGATTAAATAAATGAATTTCCGATCAGTCATAAAAGGGAGAGATTTGACTGTAGATGCAAGATACCTTTTATAAGTATCCTAATACACATTTGGTTTGTTAGAATATATTTCAATTATCTGATATAAAATTTTACAAGTAAAAGTAAATCATTTTTAGGTATCTATAGTGCAACCTATAGCACAGTGGTTTTCCAGCGAAAATCGTGAGAATAAGCGGGTCATATTATTAAGTGGGTTGGAATAGTTGGTTCTGACAGAGCTTGGTTATCAAACTGAAGTGGTATTACGTGAGCTGTGAAATTAACCGAGGTGATATTAACTGGTTACACTGTAGTACATTTTTAAAAACTCTACCAGTCTATTAAAAATACCAGCAACTTTCAAGTGGATAACTGTCTAAAGCACCAGTTTGTTAGTGCTGCTACTGTCCTTGACAAAAAACCCAGCCTATTAGAAAAAAGAAGAAAATATCTTGTTAATAGTTTACTACCAGTATCCACTTTGTTTAAAATGTATCAGTCCATTGAAAAAAAGCCCATAAAGGGCTTATATGGTGTTTGAATAAATGATGATGATGATGCTGGAGAAAGAAACTGATTTTAATCCAAAGCAAACTTTGAGAATATCACAAAATTGTTCGGCTCTAACCATGTCATATTTGATCAAGGAATATGCCACAATTGGAAGTCCAACAAGGCACAGTAAAGACAAGGTGATGGTCTTAGACGTGAAACGGAAGTGTTGCGTTGTCGTCTCTCGCATTCGTCCCCATCGTTCGATCGCAGGGTCTTGCTATAATTCCAACGAAATAAATTATATGTTAGAGCAACGTAGGCTTTAAAGTTAGCCACAATGACTTGTGAGACAAACAGTTACTATCAACATTAGAAATTGGATAATTTACAAAGTTGGTCTGACTCAAGTAATGTAGTTGATCAACTGCCTGTCGTATCCAGGAATAAAAAACAAACAATAAAATTACAGTCATTGAACCAATGAAGAGTTATAGTGCTGAAAATCAGTCAAATCAGTCGCAAACGACTTTATGGTAATCTTTTACTGGGTCTTTATCAGTGCTGTGAAGTAATTTTTCAAAAGTAACGAATTACTGTAATTTATTACTTTTTGAAGTAATTATAATTGCAGTCCGTTACTTTTCGCAGAGAGTAACTTGTAATTGTAATTCGTTACTTTTTCGGCAAGTAATTTGTAATCGTTACTTTTAAGAACAGTCCAAACCAGAAATTACTATTTTACTATTGTGCTCTCCTGATGTCCGCAAACAACGTAAGTCCAGCTGAGTCAAACCATCAAACAGATAAAATTCACGGTCGACAGTTTATTCATTCACAAGGACTTTGCCCGGCGCTATTCATGTGATGTGGTGGTGCTGAATTTTACGAATTTTACAGACAAACGGATGTAAACAAAGGAACTCGCGCATCATCTTGAAACATAATCTTCGCTTGCTTTTCGCTACGGAAACATTTTCCAACGCAACTGGAATAAGCATTTGAATTAAAACAAGGACCAAACACAATTCTTTCCCATTCGGATATTCAACATATTGTTTTGTGGCTTTTTTGCTTTTCTTTCTTATTCCAATAATCGGGTGTGCTTTTCAACACACAAGACCGATGTCTTTCAGTTCAACCCTCTTATCACTACGGTTTAGCATACTTTTACAATTGGTGTGTGTTGAAAAGTAATTTCGAAAGTAATTTGTAAAGATTACTTTTTCAGTAAAGTAATTTTGTAATTGTAATTCGTTACTTTTTGAGATAAGTATTTTGTAATTGTAGTTCGTTACTAAATAAAAGTAATTTATACAGCACTGGTCTTTATCCTAATGAGAGTCACTGATAATCTTCCTATGAGAAAGAAAATGAGGCGGAGGAGTGTGCAAACCAGGTTGTGCTACACGGCCACAACAACTACCCAAGGGATCGATGAATTATGGTCTCTCAACACAGGTGGTCATTCAATACAGATAATTTGCTGACTCTGGTGGACCATTAGAAGGTGGTCTCATAACATAGGTTGTCAAATAAAATGGGTGGTCTTTTCAGACAGCTGGTTTCATAATATAGGTGGTCTCTTAACACAAATGGTTTCTTACATAAGTGGTCTCATAACACGGGTGGTCTCTTAACACAAGTGGTCTCATAACACAGGTGGTCTTTTAGGACAGGTGGTCTCGTAATACAGTTGGTCTCTTAACACAAATGGTTTCTTAACACAGGTGGTCTCATAACAAAGGTTGTCTCATGACACAGGCGGTCTTTTAGGACAGGTGGTCTCGTAAGACAGGTCGTCTCATAACAAGCACAATAGCACAAGGCAGGTGATCTTCATAGCTATTGCATGGTCCTCTATATACGCCTGCCACTTGCTTGATATTTGATTGCAACAACGCAATTCCACTACTGATCACAAACGGTATCACAGCAACAGTGTAACGATAAATGTCACTATATAACTGTGATCATGTGCAGTTTCGATGCCGTCAATCATACAGTACAAGGGATGTTGTGCTTGTATGAGGAAGATGCATTGTAATTGCATTGTGAAATTGTCCTTTTAGCCTATAGCAGACTTGGGCTAATAAAACAGAAACCAGGAGGGCTTTGGCAAGTTCTGAGAGCTTATGATGGTTGTTATAACAAGGGGCTTTATTCATGTACCGAGACTAAACATCTAGTCTGGGCTAAGGTACTAAAATATGGGACTCGAGAAGTCGAGATTTAGTTCTAGACTACGCTCAAGTACCGGTCCCGTATGGAAAACTCATAAATCGTACGCGAGATTTTACGCCAAACGTTTATAAACTTGTACGCCCAAAATGCTTGGATTGATTATAGTCTAGCCGAGGCCTCAACTCATAAGGAAAGTACGCCAAGTACTGAAATTTACAAACTTTCGGAGAACGTACAAATTTGTTTTGGCGTCTAGGCTAACTCCACGCCGGATTAATCCAGCGTAACATACACGTTTTTTTTTCATTCGGGGTACTGGTTCATGAATAAGACCCCAGGAGTCTCCAGACCCAATCATCAACTGCAATTTACGTACCGTGCAGGAACTGAAATCATCAAGTATATTTAACATCAAACATCAAGTGATTCATTGCTTTTATTTAATAAAAACAGTTAACCAAACAGACCCCAGGGATGACCAATGGGCTGCCAATTTAAGACTACAATCTCATTTGGGAATTTATTATTATTTGTGTGAGATTAAATCCACGGAATATAGCTATGTGCTATACTATGTAAAAGTCAGCAAAATATTTGAAGAAATACAAACCAGATTGGAGATGAAAAAAAAACAATCACACAACTAATTGTAATTTAGTCTTACATTTTGAGTAACATTTCAGGAGCTGAGATTTCATAAATCTCAGTATTCATAATCTAAAATAGGGACAATTCACTAGGCCAACTGTAGCAAACTGAATGCTAGCCATAACAAGATAATGGACAGGTCGCATGCTCTCTTATGGTCAATTTACACCAAACTTGAATCTTAGTATTTCGAGCGGCAGAGAAAAATTTTCCAAAATATTTTGCGCGTTGGCCTCTCGTTGATGTGACTAACGTGCGCGGTCCAACTGCGGTTATCAGCTTGAATAAAAGAGTTACAGCAAGGATTGCGTGGACAGAGCATGTTTTTCTGATGAAAATGTCTGCAGCTGAGCTCAATTCTCAGAATCTGCGCGGCTGCCGATTCAATAGGTCAGATTTGCGCGGCGGAGATGTAGGCCTACATAAATTCCAGTCAGGATTGTAACTTCAGTCTGACATTTTGAGTAACACTTCAGGAACTGAGATTCCATAAATCTCATGTTATTCATCATCAATAACAATTCACTAGGCCAAGAGTAGCAAACTGGACGCTTGCTAATACTTCCAATACAGTCAACACTCCAATAGTAGAAATAAAAAGATGATAGGCCTACTGGACATGTTGTAACTTATATGCTTTCTTATCCTCAACTTACATAAGTATGTCAGTCAATACGTTGATGTGTTGATCTTTATTGCACCTCACTTGTAACCGCGTTTCTGTGAGTTGTTAATTTGTAGTTTACTAGACGACAGAAAGCTGAGCTTGACTGCATCATGAGTTCATGACTGATTGATTTAGATGAGACTGACAGACTAGCCTACAGTCCTACACTAACTCTCTAACTCAAATCTTTGAAGCTTAATTGTCAATAATTGAGTTAATTCCACTGTTTCCACCCATAAAATGTCAAAATGTCTGACATTTTCATCAAATTCTATTAAATAATCTAGAAGCAACACATATTTGAGTTCATATGTGAACAAATGATCTAAAATTCTACTTACAATAAGTTTACAATGCTCGTGCAATTGCTTCGGAGTTTCCCTGGCAATGAGTTTCCCACGAAACGACGACATCTTGGATTTGGATACTCTAGAAGAAGAGGTTGACAACTTGAAAATGAGGCGAAGGGAATGGCGGCAAAACATGGAAATCTGCAAACAATTTTGCTGCATTATGTCCTCAAACTTCTACTTCAGAAGTTATCAAAACTAGATGGTTGCTTCTAGTATATTAAAGGTTGGAGTTTACTAAAACAGTGTTTGAAATGGCGAGCCCGTGGGATAAAGTTAAGAAAAATACCAGACTTGTTGGGAGGGATCTTGACGCGGAGTTCGAGCAATTCATGGATGAGGTTTGTTTTCAATCGCTTGTGGTTGGTAATGTTACGTATTGTCTCCCCTTAGGTCCTCAGTATTTTAAAACATACACTAATATTAATAATATTCAGCAAATTATTTACAAAATATTGCTACCGTCATGCATATTCATCATTCATGCTACGTAGTCTTAGAGTCGGAGACAGTAGGTAATAATTTACATATTTGCAATATTAAAATCCTGAGACGTTTTATTTGTTTTTAAACGTTTTTTAGACGTTTTAAAGAAACTATAACTAGGCTTGAAACCATTCGTGTTTTTAACTATTTTGAGTTCATGTGGAAAAGAGCTCCAACTTGTCAATGTGCTGGTAGTAGGCTACAGTGTAACCCCGCTAATATCATCTCGGTTAATATCACAACCCGCTTAATATCACTTCACTTTGAAAACCAAGATCTGTCTCAATCAACTATTTTAACCCGCTTAATATCACGACCCGCTTATTGTCACGATTTTTAATTGGAAAATCATAGTGATATTAACGAGGTTTCACTGTAGTCAACCATATAATCGCTTGTTACAATTTAGGTATAACTAAGTGAGCTAGTGAAATCAACCTATGCAGGGTGTAGGCCCAACAGGACCACTCTCAATCGGTTCTTTAAAAAGAACTGGCTGCCACAAGACCACATGTTCAGGTAAGACAGGTTGGACTGCTTCACAGAAGTCAATATATTAACCCTTGTCCTGCTATTGACGTGTATACACGTTTTCTTAACAGGTCAACAGTAGCAACACATAACCAATCAAATAGTTAGTCCTAAGGCTAAGCAAGCAACCAAACAGCGATTGGTGGAGCGACTTCAAGTCTTCATTCAAATAGTTTTACGAGCAGGACAGGGGTTAACTAAATAGTGGCGTGGTAAAAGTAAAACAAGCTTTTATTTTCTTGTTTATTTAATAGTCATTGTCAGATGATCCATCACATCCAAATGCCGAGCTATCGGTCTCACCACGTAAGAGTAAATCATTCAATCCAAAGAGGAGGCCTTGGTGGGACGACAAAGATGACAATGCTGGAGATCACACAGGCATGAGTGACATTGTCAAGCGTCTTATGAAATCCAAAAGTGCTATCGATGGAACATTGTCACAGGATCAGGTATGAATTTGCATCATAGTATTTTGCTCATGTACTGGTACATTAACGATTGTCAAATCTTAGCAATCGATCAATTTGCCAGCGCTGCATACCGATAATTGTGCGTCTAGATCATGAGTCTGAGACACCTCTATTGTTTGATACACATTCGATGATTTCATCAAACTAGCATAAAACATAGCTCCGCATCAAGGCGGCTCTTGCAAGACAGCTCTGTTGGATTCTATGTCAGTTTGCATGACTCAACTTTGACCTTCCAGAAAGCGTGCACAACCAAGGCCTTGTTGCTTGCCATGGCTATTCAAACCCGTACGAGCTATTGCTAATGAGAAAAAGGCGCCATGGTTTTGGACATGTAAATAAAATACATACATACTGACAATACCCCACAGCGACACTGCATCCGGCATAGAGTTCAACTGTGCATTTTGTTGTAATTTGTTGGCATTTCCTATTCAAGATTTTGAGAGAACATCAGTGAGGTGGCTGACCTCCATTTCAAAAATGTTTTAGTGATGAGTGTTTTGACAAGTGGATGCTATTAGCAGGTGGCTGCTCTATGCAGGTAATAACGAAGCCTTATGTATGATTGCATTATATGCCAAAAGAGTAGCCTTGTGACCCTGCACTGTCATATTGTAGGGAAAGGAGGCTGGTTCTTCTCTGATGGCGTCAATCAGTCGTGATAGTCTCGAAGGTATGTGTCAATGTGTCATAGATATGTGTCATAGACTATATATATCTATGTGACTCATGGGTATAGCGACAATCCAGCCTGCTTTAGTACCATTTAGTTTACTGTTTTTATACTGAAATTATTAATCAATCAATCAACAATATTTATTTATAGCTTAGTGTAATCCAAGCGTAAGCTGTATCAATTCTTGTATTTATATTTTAGCAAGCGGAAATGCACTAAAGCTTGGCCCTGACTTGGAAGCATTGTAAGTGAAGGAGTTTTATTTACGCTAATGCATATGACCTTTTCAAACTCATTTTTTTTATTGTAACTGATGCCATCTCTTGTTCAATATTGGATTAAGCAATCTGATCTCGATATGCTCTGGCTGAAAATTTGTTTTTGATATTGTCCTGATATCAATAGGCCTATCCAAACATAACTTACAATTTTATTCAGATATAGTTTAAGCCATCTTCGTTGCAGGTAATCCCCTCAGGCCCTGCAGCTGACCTTTGGTGTTTGCTTGCTGGCCCTTCCCATGGCAGGTGTCAATGGATTGTATTTTTAGGCATGCGATCGCCAGTGATGGAGTGACTATTTTATTTTCGTAGTTCGCTACAATTACAGCTACTCACTAAAAATGTAGTTTGCCCAAAAGTAGCTGACTACTTCGCTACTGACTACTTAAATTATTTTCTTGCAAAGTCAATCAGAAGCAACAACTGTGACTTTTTATCATTATTCACAAAATATACAAATTGTTACGTGAACAAGAATTCAATCACTGGCTATATCATGCTACTTTTAAGTCAGTCATAATAGTCAGTGTGCTACGTCCAGGCAGTGTTATCCTTAATTTTCAAGCTGTTTTCAAGTAACAGTGTGCTACAGTCTCGGAATTTGCAAAATCCAGATGCAAATGTATGTGGAAAAAGTAGCTAAAATGATTGTCCTAAATCAGAAAGTAGTTCGCTACAAACTACATTTCTATAGTTAAAAGTAGTTAGCTACAGCAGCAACTACGTTTTGAAAAATGTAGCGAAAAACTACTTCGCTACAAAGAAAAGTAAGTCGCTACAAGTAGCCAACTACTTGTAGTTTGCTACTTCCACCACTGGCGATCGCACACCCTCCACTCCATGAACGCCCCAGCTTGCTTGAACTATTTTCACAGCAGCTCGACTCAGTGGACGGCCAACTTCACTCTGACTTCGTTTTGTAGAACCACAGCACAGTATGAAGTTGTAGTGTTGATGGCGAAGTCAATTTCGTGCTATGCTGCTGTTTTGCAAAACATGAAAATGACCAAAATAGTCAGCCTGACTTTCAACAATGGCCTCAATTCGACCCACAATAGTTTGACACGACTTGACTTACAAGTGGTCGCAGTGAGAATCAAAGCTCAGCGCTCTTTTCAAAACGCTTGTTTTGAGGTAGAGTCATTTTGCAAAGGAATAAAATAATAATCTATATTATTATTTCACAAACGTCTGTCTGTCTGTATGTATGTATGTCTGTTCAAAAGCCGGCACCTGTCACTCATTAGCAAGTACGGATTTTCTGACGTTGCGCTCGAATGGTGTTGCGCTCGAATGGTTCGTAAGGATCGATTTCAGTCTCTTGGGAGCCGTAGCTCAGCTGAGAAACAATGCGCAACGTTCGAAGCTGGTTGAAGTTGCGTAGTAAGCGGAGAACTGTGATATGTATTGGACTAATTAACATCCACCCAAATGCGAAGCAACGACACTGGACGTAGCTGCGTTAGCAGCGTGGACCAGCTAGTTTATTTGAAATCTCCATAGAATTTCCCTTAGATATGCGTTTTACACTTTTTTTCTTCCTGGGACAAAACTCTTTGCAACTTTATTTTTTGAACCACCTTAGTGTATACTCATCTGCGAGCTATGATTGATGAATCCCTGTTTAGAACAAATGACCCATCTCAAATTTGAGAAAAGCTTGCTTTTTTGCCAAGATAAAAATGAAAAACTAAGCTCAGTGGTTAGTGGATGGAAAAACAATTGACCTATATTGTGAAACGTTCAGACCTGCAGAGATGAATTGACTTTTGAGATTAATCAAAGGATTGCTGATGCACAAACTGCACCAAAGACCGCATGGGACAGTTTTGTTGTTGCTTTCTTGTTGTGCAGAATGTCTGTCGTTTGCTCGAACCTCAAAGACTTGTTAATGTGCTTCCAATAGAGAAACTGCAGGATACTATTACCTGAAATACTATTTGGAACGACTTTGGCAAGGAGTTTATTGACATGTGGTTGTGAATGTTTTGCTACAATTTCTAATGTTTTCAAAAGAAGACAAGAAGCCGAGGAGATTCTGCAAAGAAACATTGAGCAGCAAAGACCGAAGCAAGTCAATTTCAAGGTCGAGCTCAGAAAAGACAAACTGTAGTTTCTGTCAAGGTTCTGTCTAGGCACCAACATTTATAATTCCTTGATCTTTTGCATGAGGAAACTGTTTTCGAAGCGACACCATTATATCAAAGCATGTTGCATTTGCACAACAGTCAAACCTGTATTAGTGGCTTCCTCTATAGAGCAGCCACATGTATATAAAGGCCACTCTTCATAACCCTAAAATGATACTTTCTATAAAAATCAACCTGGACAGAGAGGCCACCTGTCTATAACGGTCCTTTTTTCAGGTCCCAAAGGTGACCATTGTAGACAGGTTTCACTGTACATTCACATACTCGTTGTTTGATTGTCTGATTTCACCACAGCTGGTCATTATTCTGGACAGTTTTTTTGGAAATTCCACCTTCAAATCAATTGGCGCTGATGTCTGTATGCCTACAGACTGTAAGTTTTACTATACAACAACTAAAAATGCCTTTACAGGCGCTGTGATGGTCTCTGATATTTTCTTTTATTATAAAGTAGTAGGGCTGCCTCCAGCACCTAGGACTTTGCCCCTGAATGTATGACCTGGTTATCTGAAATCCTAGATACACTACTGATCCCTTTCAGCAGATTCAACTGCACTCCACTTCTATATGTGTGTCTTTATCTAAACATGTACATTGTACAGTGAAACCTGTATATAATGGTCACCTTTGGAACCTGAGGAAAATGACCTTTATAGACAGGTGGCCATTCTGTCCAAGTTGATTTCTATAGAAAATGTCATTTTTGGGGTTATGAAGAGCGGCCGTTTTACACAGGTGACTGCTCTATAGAGGTGGTCGCTAATACAGGTTTGACTGTACTCTACTTTTCCATATTGTTCTGTGTTTCCCTACTTGGATCCCCTTGTCTTATTGGCTGTGGTAATTTGCCCCCATGGTTTTGTTGCACAAGAATGGTGATGTTAGCTGAGTTCAACTTATACACAGGTGTCTTGATACTTTGTTTTTAGGAGAAGATATAACGCTGAGGACTCTGTTGACGTAGATGAAGTCACAGCAGCAAGCAAAGGTAATGCCATCTGGAATTATATCTGAGAAAATGTGCAGGGGCTAGGGTGCCTCAATGGTACTTGTGCTAGCTTCATATTCAAGTAAAGTCTCTTTTCCATGTGACCTCTATTTCATGTACATTTACCTATATACGCCAATGTCGCATTTCATAATACACATCTCTCTCAGCTCTCAACTGAATCACTCGTACAACATTTCTCTCTTGCTGTCTCGTTCGAGTCGAATATATTGTAAGGTTGTTTGTCATGGAGGCTCACACGAACACCTCCACACACTTCAGCACTTGTGATTGATGAAAGCATCCTTCTCAACAAGAATCTATGTATTATTGCCAGCTATGGGTTTTGCACTGCGACCATTTGTTAGAGGGCTACGATTGGAATTCATAGAACTAGAAATGCGTTGTTGTGATCGACTTTGCAAAAATGTTACAATTTCAGTTTACAGTCAAACCTGTATTAGCGGCCACCTCTACAGAGCAGCCACCTGTGTATAAAGGCCCCTCTTTATATGCCCAAAATGACACTTTCTATAGAAATCAACCTGAACAGAAAGGCCACCTTTCTATAAAGGTCATATTCTTCCCAAAGGTGACCGTTATAGACAGGGTTCACTGTATTTCAAAAAATTTACAAACACTTGGAAGTTCTGTTGGTTAGCGAGGGCTGTAGGCACATGCCTGTTTTGCCTATTGGGTAATCGGACACTGGCTAACAATTGTGATGATTACCAAAATATTCTATTTAAAATTTGCTTAATATTTCTCTCAAAATGTTACTTTTAAATCAAACTTTGCCTAGTAGGTAGGGATATACACCAAACATCTTTATATTATTTATAATAATTACTTCATAAGCGTATCATAATGTTCCAAAGTTGTTGGCCTAGACCATATACCTTGGCCTAGACCTTCCTATTTGCTTCAACTGTCTTACTTCCCTAGAATTGTTACATTGTTTTGGATCTAGAAGGTACCATAGGCAGACGGTTCTGAGCTCCTTTGCTTTGAGTGCCATTGTCAACGATTGGTATGTCGAACTTAAAGACGACTGTGTGATTAATATTTACGACCAACGATGCCAAGATAATCAACGGTGCCAGAATTGAGCAATTTAAAGCAATAAATTTCAACAAAACTTATGTAAATTGTATACTTTATCCACTGATGTATCTGACTATCTTTGACGTGAGTGTTGTACCATAATGGGTTTGAACAGTCAATCTGATTTTCGGATGTATTTTATTGGGACCTTAATGGTAGTGATATAAATGGTATTAAAGTTACTATGCAGGCTGTTGGGTTCCAGTGGATCCTTGTAGAGAAAAACTTACTCGTCATGACAAACCAATCATTCCTATAGTTGGAGCCATCTCTTATTTTCTCGAGTGATTCAAGAGGATTGACCATGTGGAAAAGAGATCGATTTCACTTTCGCTTTGAATCGTTGTTTGTTGGCCTAGTTAACTTCCTTACACCCTCATTATGCAGCTTTTAAAAATTAATTAAAATAGAATTTGGCTCTAACGCTAGGAATGACTGCAATTGCCAAGACCATTAAGGTTGGTTATCCCACAGCTTGCATAGGCACTTTAAAACTAATACAAGTCGTTGATTTCTTGGAGGGTCTTGATTTCTGCCAGTCCTGGCAATAATTGGTTGCATTATTTACTGTTGCTTAGCTGCAGCAGTTAAAGGATTAGCTTCCCTTTTCCAAACAGACTCTTCACAGGAATCGCAACCAACGTCGGTGTCTCCGGAGGTTACCGAGTCATCAAGGCAGAAAGAAATTCCGCCCAAGGACTTACCAGGAGGGGATACCCTGGACGAAATCCAAGAGAAAAGAAAATTCTTCCAAGATCTCTACGGTGAAGGAAACACAACGTTGGATTTTGCCAAGTTAAACCAGCAGCTTGATGTTGATTCGGCATCCAGGTAAACGCATTGGTTCTAGCGCAAGTTTCAAACAGATGCAGTCAATCTAAGTATCCAAGATTCCAAGAATGAACCGGAACAGTGAATGTTCATTCTCTGAAATTCTCATATTTTTAGAACATTTGGATATACTGTTTGTCATTTTTGCTTATATCTGTTTAAGGTTATGTTCTTTATATGAACCCATACTGTATATTGTGTGTATGTTTAATATGATATACTTCAATTTAGAAGAGATGATTCGTCCACTCAAGAGAGGTCCTCAACTGAAAATGGTAAGGTCCTGCTACGAGTCTTTTCTTTGTTTGAGCTGATGGATCTACTGTTTACGCTGGAAAGTTGATTTGTCAATTTTCATTTGAAATCCTGCTTTCGTGATCTGAAATTGTGATGTCTTCCTCAATCAAACTGTTTTGTTAATTTAAATTGCTTCTGCTGTACCATCTATATTATTAATACAATCTTGCATTTGACGTGAGAGATTCAGCAAAACTGGGTAAAAAGCTAATCTGTAAATTAATAGCTAAAGTAACTGATTAATTCATTTAATATATAGGAAATGGCTAAAAGAAACTAACTTGTTCATTTAAAATTCAAATTGCTTAAATGTTCATAAATTATTTAAAAAGCTAGAGTCCTGTATCTCCAGCTCCTATCATGAATGTTCGATATGAGCCCTGAAGTCATCACATGACTAGTCTGCCTTTGTTCTACAAACAATGTGTGATTGTATTTTGAAACAATGTACTTTGAAGCCATCAATGTATTGTGTATTATTCCAAAGTGACAATGAAGTCATCTCCTATCCTTGTCCGTCAAGACACGGCAGGAACCGAAGCTGATGCAGCACATGTCCTTTACTCGAATGACGAGTTTGAAGATGAAGAGCCGTCATCACATAGTGATCAACGGGAAATGTCAAAGAAGGAGAGCGAAGAAGAGGATAACACAGAAGAATCCATTTCTAACACCATCAGCCCAGACCATGGTCCTATGGTGAGCTATGATCCATGGCACACTATTGTTGCTGTTGTTTAAGCGATGATGTTAGGCAAGGATTCCGTTCTTTTTCGTTAACGAATCATATACAGATTTCCACAGCTTACGATTAAATACGTCACAACGATTGACAGACGAAAAATCACACTAAAGCAATTGAATCTGGTTCATCGGATTCCGTTTTCTGTGATGTTTCAGATAACCAAATAATCAGATATCTGATGATAGCTACTATTATTATAACTGGATCCGATGCATTGATTGATGGACCAAGCACAGTCCTAAGGCACGACGGGATACACTTGTTTTTGGGCACGTGACTTTAAGCTGAAATCTACACTTTTGACAGCCAAGAACAATCCTTGAAATTGACCATCATTGATCAGAGTACGACTGATTGCGTTGCAAACAAAGCATTTTCCTGGCGTCTTCACCCATGGCAGTAGGACTGCGCATGACGGATTGATTGTTTTTCGGTCATCTATTGTTCATATCAACTATCGTTTCATTGATATCACATAAACTTCTTAGCTTCTATCTTCTGACCAAATAGACCTCATTGTTAGAGCCCTTGATTGACTATTTTGATATCTGTCTACCTTGATTAAAGCATAACCTCTTTTTCTATTTCTAAACCTCTTTTTAAAATTGAACTAAACCTTTTTCAAGACAATGTTTGTAGAATTGCTTGTGATGTCTGTTGTGTGATGTGATTGGTTGCGTGTTGCTAATCTACAAGTAGTTAGCTACTTCTAGCGAACTACTTTTCTTTGTAACAAAGTAGTTTTTGACTACATTTTTCAAACCGTAGTTTCTACTTTTTAACTAAAGAAGTGTACTTTGTAGCGAACTTCTTTCTGATTCAGGACAATCATTTTAGCTACTTTTTCCACATACATTTTCATCTGGATTTTGCAAATTCCGAAACTTTAGCACTATGTTTCTCGAGAAAGACTTGACAGTTGAGGATAACACTGACTATTATGATTGACATAAAAGTAGCATGATATAGCCAGTGAGTGAAGTCTTGTTCGCGTAACAAGTCGCATATTTTGTGAATCATGATGAAAAGCCAAAATTCTTGTTTCTGATTGACTTTGTAAGAAATGAAAGTAGTCAGTAGCAAAGTAGTTGGCTACTTTTGGGCAGATGTAGCGAATAGTTGTAGCTAACTACTTTATTTATCCTGTAGTTGTAGTTATAGAGAACTACATTTTAGTGAGTAGTTGTAATTGTAACAAACTACACAAATTAAGTAGTCAATCCACCACTGGTTATGTGTCAGGCTTGCCTTCTGTAATCTTGGTTTTGGATGTCAACGTAGTTGTTGTTGTAGATGTCAATGACCATAAATTGCTTGTGGTGTCAACGTGTTGATTTGCTTCTCTTTCCATTGTGTAGGAAAGTACAAATGACGATGTCAATGAAATTGCAAAGGACCTTACCACGAGTCTATTATCAAAGGGTAAAAATAGATCCTTCATCGTCATCATCGTCACCATCAGTTATTGTAAACCCAATAAGCTATTAGCTTATTTCATTGGGCACATATATAATATATCCTTCGTTTAACATACTGGATTTTCTTTTTTGGGGCCTTTACTGAGGTATTTTGTATACAGTCAAACCTGTCTATTATGGTCACCTTTCGGACCAGAGAAAAATGACCTTTATAGACAGGTGGCCTTTCTGTCCAGGTTGATTTCTATGACAAGTGTAATTTCAGGGTTATGAAGAGTGGCCTTTATACACAGGTGGCTGCTCTATAGAGGTGGCCGCTAATACAGTTTTGACTGTATGTGCCAATATGCCGATATGTTAAACTATATCAGAACCAATAATAAAATGAATGCTCAAGTCGCTGTTTGACACTACTATGTTATAGTGTAATATTGATCTTGGATCATTTCGGAAAGCATATTCCCAGTTGTCTATTAGAATCGGGAAAAATCAAATTATACCGAGATCGGATTGGATTGAGACATTCCCATATTAACCGTTGTCCTGCTATTGACGTGTATATACGTTTTTGAAACAAGTCAAAAGTAGCAACACATAGCCAATCAGATAGTTAGTCCTTAGCAAGCAACCAATCAGCAATTGGTGAAGCGACTTCAAGTCTTCATTTAAATAGTTTTGCGAGCAGGACAGGGGTTAAACAGCACTATTAAAACAGAATGACCAATAATCCTCTCTCAAGCTCAGGATTTCTTAATTCCTGTTTAATATAAAATTTTCTTCAGTTGATTTGTATTATTCATAATTAAATATGCATTTATTAATATTGATTTGTATTACAGTCAAACCTGTATTAGTGGCCACCTCTATAGAGCAGCCACCTGTGTATAAAGGCCACTCTTCATAACCCTGAAATTACACTTTCTATAGAAATCAACCTGGACAGAATGGCCACCTGTCTATACAGGTCATTTTCCTCAAGTCCCAGAGGTGACCGTTATAGGCAGGTTTCACTGTAGCTTTTTCACAAACGGCTCCATTTGATTCTGCATCAATTTGCATGATTTAACTTTGACCTGGTTCGAATGTTGACGCTGCGCGGTGTGTTTTGAAAACTGTGCACAATCAGAGCTTTGTTGTTTGCCAGAGCTAGGAAAATCCACATTTTGCTAACGAGTAGCAGGTGCCCGGTTTTGAACACACTGACTCACAAACAAACTGGTGTTTGTGAAATATAGAATAAAATTGTAGATGCTCTCTAGAATATTGATGAAATGAATGAAAGTTGTACTGTCTTTCAGGACTATTATTGATGTTAGTGCTGAGAACAGGGATTAATTGTGTATTATTTGAAGGACTAAGATGGAGTTTGCACGCAATGTAGTTTTACTAGGACATTTCTTTCCACAAAAAGCTTCTTGATCCTGCATTCTTTGAGAAAAGGATATGTTAGGATTAATCTCAGAAGTTACTGATCTCTTGCAACATTCTAGAAAAGGTATTTTGAACAGAGCTAGGGTTCGAGCGCACGTTCCCTGGCTCTAGAGTCATATGCCTTACCTATTAGACCATCAACCAGATAAATGTACAACACAAATTCTGCCTGTGTATTTCTAGAAAATGCCCCACCAGTCATTCTATAAGTCAGCCTCGATTGTCATGTTATCAGACTCTACCCTAAACCTTCCTCTTCTTATACTTGTTCCAATCTGTTTCATCTGTTTCATGTGAAATTTGCTTTTTCTTGTCTGAAAACCAGATAAGTAAACAATAAAAATTATACAAGAATCAGGAGATGGCAAGCTTTCTGTTTATTTCAACAGTTGCTCTGATGGAATCGTTTGACTCCACTGGTGGAAGGCAAGAGCTTGCTTTGAAGAAACGGAACAAATTAAAGCTGCAACAAGGTAAATGAAGATATTGTCCTTTCTATTTCACACTGTTCTACGGAGAAATCTCATATTGACTGTTGCTTCAGCAAGATACATTTTTATTGAGACACTGATTCTATTTCACAGCAATTTCTTTTCAAATATATTTTTACTTTACAAACAGAACAATCGCTGTTTTTTATCTGTTATTTCTCAATGGTGTAAATATAAAAATCAAACAATGAATGCTACGCATATTAACTGATCTGTCGGACGTTTGCAATTATCATTCAACTAAACTATGAAGAACTTGATTTTGAGCAGCTCAAACTGTTTCTCTTTGGTCTCAGTTATTTCGCGGCTCCTAACATTCTCCACCGGTGCAGCATTACATACGATGTACATACAATGTTGGAAACTGACTAAAATGTTTTGAAAATCATGTGAAATTGCATGTGAATTGAAAAAAGAAGTGAAATAGGCATTTTCACATGTTTTTTAGTTTTCACACAGGTTTTGACACTGCTCCAGTTTACATTGTTATAAGTAAACATTTTGCTTGCAAACATATTTTGTCTTGCACAGTTTTTTGGAGCTGTTTTGTTATTACTTTGTAACCACCGTAGATGACTTTGTACTGAGTTCTGTTTTGTTTGTTGATTTTTTGCACCCAATTACAATTAGTTTTAGTTGACCTTGGCTAGCAGAAGCAGTAGTGGCCAACTGATCACCACGACCACTTTATATACCTTCTTTGCTTGCGATTGTACATGCGGATAATGCTAGTATTTCTTAATGGTTATATTGCATGGATTAGACTCATCGAAAACTGTAGGCCTATGTGTTTATCTCAACAAGCAGGGCATCTCATGACAACAGAAGAAGGAATAGAAGATAATCACGAAGAGAGTGAGCAACCATCGTTATCATCGGCTAATGATCATCAGAGCTTGCAAGGAACAAGCACCGCAGAAATGAAAGACCTTCAGTTAGCTCTGGCACAAATTCGTGACTTGCCTCTAGATGGAACCAAGGAAATGTCTGCGTTGCAGACTGGGAACGCAGCAGTCGAAGAGGGTATGTACCTACATGCATATTTACATGCATGCATACATATTGCAGACTTATTTGGATTACAAACAACACAAACAAGGCTTTCGTATCCACAATAAAATAGGTTTGGGAGACATCTTTCTGGTCACACACAGAAAGAGATGGCAGAGCTCCAAGTAATACACATGGTTGTTGGTGTCAGAGCTCTATGTCGTCAGACACAGTGTACAATACATGACAGACGGAGTTGTTGACACAGCACGGCTACATATTCTTACCATCAACGTCCTACTAAATGGTCTCAGTTTTCTGGGTACATAATAACTAGACACACTTGTCTCATCTTTATTGCTTGCAAAATTTAGCAGTAAAGTGTAACTTCGTTAATATCACTATAATTTTCCAGTAAAATTGTGATAATAAGCGAGTTGTGATATTAAGCGGGTTCAAATAGTTGATTCTGACTAAGTTTGGTTCCCAAAGTGAAGGTGATATTAACCGGGTTACACTGTTTATAGTAAAACTACCAACATAACTGCTACTCATGATCTCAGTTTGTTTCCTAGTGAGACTGAATCTGGTAACATGTAAGTAGTTACACCTTCCTGTGTTTGTTTCAAACAATATGAAAGCACCCAATTATATTTCTGACAACATACCATTTTCAAGTCAACAAATTCACAATTTTGAACACATAAATGAATTAACTTGAGACTATTCGATTGGTGATCAACTCGCTAGTTGCTAATTTTAATTTATAACATAACATTTTGGATTCTCGCAATCTGATTGGCTAAGAGCTATGTGTTATCAGGCAATATCACATAGAAATCCATGTGATATTGATTCATAATGGCGGCCGG
>OFHS01001890.1:0-17403 GCA_900245855.1 Calvadosia cruxmelitensis
AGGACCGTGGAAATGGAAGTGGCTGAACGCGACTCTGTCGCAATGCCGGAATGAGCGAACGAACGAATTGATAGATAGTTAGAGTTCCTAATTGATACATACCAATTGCAATATGGGAGAAGACGGGATGGTGACTCATCGCCTCCTGGCTGTTTCGGGTGTTGCAAGGCCTACTGAGCCTTGATGGTTGGAGCATGAATTCTTGTATGTCCAGCGTGACTAGTAGCAGACTGGCAATAGCAAGAGTAATCCGATACTGCTCTTGTTACAGCTATCCACTACCTGTCTGATTAAGAGGCTAGCCTCGATTCCTAATGCGCGGGTAGCGTGCCCTATGGCGTGATTTTAACCTCACCTAAATTTCATTTAGCAACATAATTATTATTTCACATTGCACAATGGATTACATTTTAAAAGGTCATGAATATACGGATCTTTGGTATGGCTTAGTCATCAAATTCACATTGGCTATAATCTCACATCGTTTACAACGTTTTCTTCGTCAACCTCCAAAGGGGTGACTTAATATACAGCTTCTAGTAGGGTGGTCCTTAAAATGGGATAAAAATATTTTTTGGGAATTTTTCTCCTCCACCCTGCAAAGTTGTTAGGTTCAACCTAGGCACTATAGAGAAACTATTTAAAAAAATTATCAAATTACATTTAGAGGTTGCACAATGGTTACAAAGTTTTGCACACATACTAAAAATGACTTCATTTGGGAATTGATCCTCATGACCATCATTTGATTTAATGTCTAGCAAAATTGAAATACCAACGCTAAAATAATCAGATATATTAACATGCTGTCCATCAGGAGCAATTGTGTGCTCACTAGTCAATTAATTTGACAAACACTCATGGACGACACACCCCTCAATTTTATCCAAGTTGTGTACTTTTCCAGCTGTCGGGAAACTCCTTGCGGTGTTCTGACACAACCTGGAGCAGAAATTGGAGGTGGTATACATTATGGGTAAGGGCTCGATTGCATTCATGCACGAGGGCAACTCCTAGTTCTGCTTTATCACTTGTGTCTATGATGGCCTCAACCCTTCAACGGTGTATGATGCTTTCTGGTAGTCCTCGCGTGCGGCCCACAGCTCTAGGTCTTCCCCAAGGAAGTCAGTTGGCAGCTTCAGCTTTTCAGAGAATGACATTGTTCCCATTGTAGTGAATCTATCCAAGCTATAGTCTTCCCAATCACTTTGACAAACACAGCTGCTGTTACCAGCTCTATGACGTGGTGGCAGCATGCTAGGTAGAGAAGGTCCTTACCTATTTTCTGCTCAATCAGTGTCCACACCCCATTGTGTCTACCAGTGTTGGAGGCTGTTGTGTCAAAAGACATGCCAAACAACTTTGTCTGCTAGACCTCTTCAAATGCAGACACCATAGCATTGGCCTGCTGCTCGCCAGTATCGTTGGAAGCTTGGCCACTTGGGAAAGCTGGCTAACTCCATTCCCAGAAACAATCACAAGCAAGCGGTTACAGCATTCCTTGTTTGTAAGGTTGACTAGGAGCTTACCATCCCAATGGATTACAGAACTCAGCCTCAAGGAAGGAGGCAGACTGCTCATGATGTAAGAGGTGCTGAAGGTGGATAGAAGATCTAGTGATGTTCATTGACATTGTGCCCAAGTGTGCGTGCAGTTTCAGCAAGCGCATAGGTCGCCATTCGATCTGTCATCTTGGTGCGGTCTAGAGCAGATACAAGTGCTGGTGAAACAATGTTGCCGGTACCTCATCTCCAACGTTTGGGATGACTTTCTGCAACGCTGATTCTAATTGGAACATTGTCCTCATCGTCACTGCTG
Source organism: Calvadosia cruxmelitensis (assembly GCA_900245855.1). Taxonomy (NCBI): domain Eukaryota; kingdom Metazoa; phylum Cnidaria; class Staurozoa; order Stauromedusae; family Kishinouyeidae; genus Calvadosia; species Calvadosia cruxmelitensis. The sequence goes on from OFHS01001890.1 coordinate 1,819, forward strand.
TTGCTGGATGAGTCAGACTCTACTACCATGGAAGAGATTGAAGCCTCTCGGATGGAATGTCCCTTTCTCTTCTTCTCTTCGAGCTTTCTCTAGGAGACATGTCTTTTCTTGGCAATAAGGGAGGTGTGTGCAGACCCCATATGTCCCCTGCGCCTTGCTCACGTTGCACAAGAAGGAAATCCTTGTCCTCCCGGATGTTGATTACATGGAGAGCATCGGTTGTGGCAATGTCAAAGAGTTTATTGAATTTCAGCTTGAACGCCACTGCTTTTTCCATTCTTTCCAATTATCAACAATTCGTATTCTCTAAATACCTTCTTTACTTTCTCAGCACAGTGATCCTGACGTGCTGTCAGAATGCGTGCCTTTTCTAAAAGTAGATTTTTTTTTTCTAATACAAACAAGGCACTTTCTTGGGAAGTGAGCTTACCGTGGAGATACAGAATGTCTCCTAGGACTTCGCCATTAGAGGGGAGCCGAGAGCCCTTCAGGTCACCTTGAGCACTTAACAGGAAATCTTTGGACCGTTTTCTTGCCATTTCATACACTTCTTGCAAGATCATAACTGAGAATGGATGGCTCTATAATAATATTATAATGATAATGCATTATCAAGCACTTTATAAGCTTGAAACGAGCCACGGTACCATGCTTTGCACTGCAAAAGAGGATTAACGTATTGTTGTGCAACCTTTACAAATTTTTTTTATTTTTTTATTTTTCATACATCGATTTTAGGAGTAGTGTAACAAGTTTAGAGGGTGAGAGCATCACATTTCAAAATTTCGAAAAAAAGGACCACCCTATTTTCTAGTCTAATTTTACACGCAGGCACATTGGTTTGACTGTGCTGTACACAATGCTCTGAACACACCTTCTTTTCAAACTGTTTCGCCTTCATAATCCAGTCATCATTGACAGAGTCTAGATCAAGCCGTGCTGGAAACCAGGGATGCAAGAGGGCGCTTCTATGCAGCGGAGAGCATGACTTGTTCATAACAAAGTTGATTGTAGCCTCATCTGTACACAAAGAGACATCAGTCATTAGTATACAAATGTACAATTATTGTCACGCTGCTTGTCATTGCTGGCAATGCAACAGCAGAGAGCAGATCAGGGGATATGGAGAAGGGCTCAGCTAGCGTTATAATGATGGACATAATTATACAGAGCCACTACGGTTAAATGTAGAATTTCCGGTGAATCTTTTCATATCAGTAGATAGTTCCAATCATGATGCCATGTCTGTTCATGTGAAAACATTTGCAAAAGCTCATTTGAGTACAATGTTGCACTTTTAAATCAGATGTATGCAAAATGTGCTTGCAAATGAATATTTTGATTATAGTGAGAACACTGTGCATATGTGCACCTGACACTGTAAATAAGCAAGCAAGGTATGCTGAATTGGAGGTATAAATCTTGCACCAGAGTATCTTGGCGGTCAACGAGAAACACTTCAGATTTCTCTTTTCTATCCGGTCAATTTTAATCTCAACATATTATTGTCCATTTTAGCCTGTATACATTTAGTGCTTTATCGAACATTTTGTTCATGAATATAATAATTACTAATGAACATTGATTACATAGCTTTCAAGAAATCACAGCAGTTCAATTTGCGCCTTACCTCCTGACTTCAAGTCTCGCAATGGATAAACCACAGACAAGAACCGTTTTGCAGGGTGGTAATAAAAGCACGAGAAAGCAACTGAAGGGTCGTCTGAGTGCCGCAGATGACAGCCAAAAGCATCAGGGATAAACCACTGAGTTACATCCGTGTATACATTTTGTTGGACAGTCTTCGCTTTCCCATCGGATATTTCCTGAAAATGAACAACATCTAGATGAAATAACATATGATTTCCGAAGCAAGTTCTCACCTATAGACTAAAATCATTTTCAATTCCAGTAATTGTTGTCAATCCATTCGATATATGGGAGGGCCATAGCAAAAGCAGTGTTGTCCAGTAGGTACTTAAAGCACATGCCTTGAACATTCAGTATGGATAGGTCCTTCTCAATTACAGTTTCCAACATTTAAACGTATAGTGTCTACATTGTGAAAATTAAAATCATCTCCAGAGTTCCACTTAATTAATGCATCCTACAATGCAGTCGTTGCTGGATGGGAGCGCAAGAAAATTGTTTTTTTGAAGTGAAAAGTAACGAAAATTCAAACATTGCTTGTTTGATTAAAAAAATTCTAACAAAGGCTACCAATTTGAGCAAATGTCTAATGCTAACAATCCAAGTTAGGCCCTCCTTAAGAACAGTATTTTAGGTCCATCATATTTATCAAATTTAAATTCAAGATTTCCAAATAATCAGCAAGAGGTGCTTGTGGGATAACCTTGATCACGTCTCTCGTTAGCCAGTTATTGCAGCTTATGTTATAATTTTCCCTCTCAATTGACTATTAGCCATAAAGTATGTCAGCTTATTGTGAAATATTCCTCTTAGTGACGTAAGAATAGTTGATTCATCCAACAGTATTGTCACGTGGGCTGTGCTTTGCGATCGCAGTTATTTGCAATTATATCTGGGTCATTCGGTAGCATGTGTGACAACAGCGAGAGGACTGTTTTGTGTTCAGAACGGAGAACTTGAGTTACAAAGTATATGCTATGCTCAAAATCAAGGGGCTCAAACTCATACTCATACATTTGACTGTAACAACAGCCAAACCTACCAGTTTCCTGACTTCATAATGGTGAGCGTACCTAATAAAAGAAGATTAGTCAATGTATGAGCCTTAGATTGCACTTGATGGGCGGATTACAAATTTAATGTTGGTTCAGCATAGTAAGAGCCAAGTCATACTCAGCAAGCATACTTTACGTCAGCCCAGCTCAGATATTCCTCCCAGGAGGAGGAATTTAGAAGGTGGGTCTGTTATAGTCACACGGATTTGCATTGCTTAACGTTGACATGATTCGATTACTGGCGCTGGACGCATTCTGCCAAAATAGTGAACAAACATTGTCTTGTTAGTTGCCAGAGCTATTCAAATTCGTACTTGCCAATCAGCAGCAGATCCCAGATTTTAAATAAACGAACAAACAGAAGTTTGTGGATATAAATATAGATTGCAGAAGCTGGACAAATTGCAAAAGTGGCTTACTGAACAGTTACAGTGTAACCCTGCTAATATCACCTCGGTTAATATCATAATCCGCTTAATATCACTTCAATTTGAGAACCAAGCTCTGTCTGAATCAACTATTTGTTTCCGCTTAATATCACGACCCGTTTATTATCACAATTTTTGGCTGGAAACTATAGTGATATTAACAAGGTTTTACTGTACTACAGTATTTTCTACATGATATGGTCTGATCTCAGCACAAGAGATGTGCAAGAAGACGTTGTGGAGGGGACTAAGAATGAGGCGAACACAGAAAAATGACGTTGCTGATCCATGTACACTGCCGAAAGACATGGTTCCACACTGAATTGTTGATTGTTTTCATAGTATCCCAAATTTGTTTGATCCACTTCTGACAATTCACACAAATTAATAAGTGAAGAAATAGACTTATTTGTAAGTCAAGCTACAGTCAAAGAACATTTGAGCACAGTCTTCAGAGTAAGGCACCAACAACTCACAACCACATTTTCCGGTAAACACGATGGATAACTTCGGACCGGAGCATTCCTAAAAATAAACAACAAAACTATTAAATCCTGGTCTAACGTAGCAGCATCAACAACCGGAAGCACAAAAAATAAATTACAGCACATGGCTTTATCCATGGGCGGCTTATCGATGATTTTCACCATACCTTCAAATCTGTTTCAAGTAAACACACAAAGGAAATGTTTGAACTAAACGAAAGTGGTTTCCTATTTAACACAAGGTGTCACTTAACGCAAGTAAATTGTAATTTTTAAACATGTATGCGAGGAATTACGTCAAGGTGTTCACATAATTAAGCAACACGACAGGTAGTATCTAAGACTGGTGGGCTGCGACTAAAAAGATTTGATAGAAGGTCCTTGTCACGTGTGATACAACATTTTGGCTCAGAAATTCTGAAAAATGAACATAAGACATACTTTAAATGGGTCATTCCACGTCAAGTCAGCAATGGCATTGACGCGATCAAAGTAAAATTTCTGTCGCATATTCTCGCAGTATTCTAGGAGTTAGCGAATACATGATCATGGTAAATTTTCGTTTAAATACACACTACATTGAGCCAGAGGTCCAAAGAGTGAATGGAATAAGATGGGAATTTCAGTTCGCATTAGATTTCAGTCGATTCAAATGTTGATAACATTACTTGATATCGTTTTAATTTCTTCAACACCAGCCGTGGTATAGCAAGGATAGTAATTGGGTATATTAATTTCAATTTCTTATTGAGTGCTTAAAGTTTTTGAGAGAGAAAAACAACGCTGATGCTTTGTTCCAACTATTAGCTGAACTTATGGAAATTCATTTCATATGCAGTCGTATTACTCCATAGAAGCAAGAGAGCATAACCTCAACGTCACTTGATATCAAGCCGAAGTTATCATTGCGGAGATCCGACAGAAACATCACAAGATGTGAGTGAAAATCAAGTGCAGTGCCGTGTGATTGGCGAGAAAAAGGGACAAATTATGTGGCAATAAAAATGGTTACATATATTGAGTTGTAAGTACTTGAAGTTATTGATATTTTGCAATCAATCATGTTCCAACCAGCATGAATTTAGATTAAATGTGATATAGTTACGCTGTAAAAAAAAACAATCCTGATCTAATTTTTGCAAAATTATATTGAGATTTGGAAGTTAACTGAAAGCATTGTCCTGTGTTGCTGCTGGCAACCGCATCATGTTACCGAATACCGTAGCCTCAGACATTAGTTTAGAAATGTTTGCTTAACTAATCGCCAAAGGTATATTTGGTTCTGGATATCTAATAACAATTTAAAGTACAATCGTACTACAATTTCTGAGCCCCTTGAATTACATTTACCATTATTGAATCTGCTTGCTTATTTCATAATTGGGAAAGCCAATTAAATACGAGAATTTTTGGAGACAAATTTACTATAAACAGTCATCAACAACACTTTGTAAATCCAGAAAATCACTTGTTTGGTAAAACACAGAGACAAATCCCTATTGGCCGCATTACTGAAAGTTATTGAACGTCACCCACCTAAACTCTAGAGATCAAATGCCACCCCTAGTTAAAAATGCCACCGCGTACGCGACTACATCATGCTGTGATCAGAAGTATATGGTGATATATCACTTCACTAGTTCCACTATCATAAATTCATAATTTTTCTGATACACAAAATCTTACCCTTCTGTGCAATTTCTACTATTGGGATGTCATCGATGCCGCCAAGCATGGAGCATAGATTCTCAGCCAGCTCATGAGTATTGGTCAGTTGCTTCATAGCGTTATCAAGCTCAAATGTGAAGTCATGATCGACAAGAAAGATGCTAATTTATACGGGAGAGAAAGGAATTGAAAGTTGTCAAACGAATGCTGAAATTTCAGCCTGAAATAACATACTTTATACTATTGGTTCCAGAGACCTACTTTTGTCTGTTTCAAAATCTGGTAATTTATACTTCTGTACTTTCAAAATGTGTTTATTTATACGAGAGAGAAAGGAACAGATAGTTGTAAAGTGAATGCTGAGATAACAATTTATACAATTCGCTACAGACAGCTACCTTTGTCCTTTCAAAATCTGTTAATTTATACTAACTGTCCTTTCTAAATATGCTAATTTATATCAGAGATAAAGAAATAGAAAGTTGTCAAATGAATGCTGGAATATCAATTTATACAATTGGCTACAGACAGCTACTTCTATTTCTTTCAAAAACGAGGATTCACGTCAATAGCAATACAAGGGTTAATTGAAGTTCTAAATGGAAAAGCAACAAGGACCGGGAACAAAGCCCTCTGAAATAAGTATGATGCATTGGATACTTATCGATTGTTCATGCTGTAACACTGTCCAACGCTACATGATCATTGGAAATATTCCACAACATCGCAACAACACAAAAATTACACATCACAAGGGGACATTAACGTCCCACAACGTGGCAAACAACACACACACCAACAAACAATAATATGGCATTACATGAGCAGATTAATCAATCCAGTTCTAGTTTAAAGGAATTCGCTAACATAATTACCTGCAAGGATCAGAGACCTTCAAGCCATCTGAATGACGAACAGTCACAGGGGAATCACGGTTTTCCATGTCAGTCGCAAAATATTCTCCAATATCATAATCCTACAGTAAAGACAAAATTGGCACAAAAATCATTTTGTTGGATAAATATAGTATCAGGAGTATCAGCGTAAGTTCAGCCTGGACAATACACAAAAGGCATTTATCGGTTAAATTGGAAAATTGATCTGAAATACAGTATGATGATATGATCCAGTTCATTTTGTGGCTCCTGGCAATATGTATCTAGATTGAGCTTGTGCAGCAACAAGAAACAAATCAGCAAACTAAAAGACAGAGGCTGATGGGATGGCCTAATTTTAGACTAAACTGTAACCAGGGCTGTTAAGTTACTTTTTAAAATGTAACGAATTACAGTTACAATTACTTCACCCAAACAGTATCGAATTACAATTACAATTACTTCCCGAGAATTGTAACGATAAAGTTTACAATTACAATTACTTTGAAAAGTAACGAATTACAAATTACAACTCTACAAGTCAAGTGTTTTCTCAAAAATCAATCCATGACCAAATTCCATTTGCAACAAGACATTACCAAATCACTTTAACTCATTTCACACCCTCTTCGAAGAACAGTCGTCGCCACCATGCTATTGTCCTCTTTCAATAGGTTATGCGCGGATGTGTGAAGAAATTTGCAAAGCGGGCAGCGGGTCTGTTTTCCGCAATGGAAGTGCTAATTAAGCGACTGGCTATCGCGTTGTAGAAAGCTTCAACCAAGAACTATACTTCTTGTCATTCTGAGATTTGGAGCAGCGAAGTCTTGTTGCTGTACTTTGTACTTTCGCCAAAGCAAGAACAAATTTATGTCGTTATTTACATTAGTTTTGTCACAAGCAAACTGTAAATTGCATTATTCGTGAACGAAGGCATGTTTACTCGCTTGGGGAAAGCAGACGGGAAATGGCAATGCCTAATGATTATTTCTAAGAACAGAGATTCGTTTACAAATCGGCGCGGATGTTAAAAGTTGTGGTCACATTCCAGATGCCAAGATCTAATGCGCGTGCTGTTTCCTATTACATAATAACATCGTTTCCTCCCATCAAATAAAGCGGTTTTGCGCCTAATCTTTGTTCTTGTCTACCTTCAAGCCAAAGATTTATCCGAAGCGCGAAAATTGGCGCCTTATTGTCCCTCACAGTCGGTCACAAAACAACGAATGATTCTTCATGCGAAACAAAAGTAACAATAATCAATGAATATCTAGAGAAAGTAACGAATTACAATTACACAACTGAAAATGTAATCTATTACAATTACAATTACTTTTTTCAAAATGTAACGATACCCGTTACAAATTACAGGAAAAAAGTAAAGATTACAAGTAACGGATTACAAGTAACGATTACTTTAACAGCCCTGACTGTAACTTCATTACGAGTTGGAACACAAACTGAGGAGGAATTTCACTAAACAATGATAAAATGTAACACATCTTTCGCAGAGATATATGGCAACATGTGAAATATTATACTGCAGGCCTATCAAGGCTGAGGGCAAACTTTAGATGTATTTCCATAGGAAGCTCTCCGATCGAACAAGACAAAATTTTTGACAAAAATTGCCTGTTTGCGGTCCAAAAGCTCTGTTGCATAAGAGAGCTCAGTACGGACAAAAAAGCTAAAACCCTGAAAAAATAGGGTCGCTGCGCCACCACTTGCAGTTCGCGGAGCTTGCTCAAATTTTACCAGGGTTATATTTGACCGACTTGACAACAAATTCCGCTTGAGCACCTAAACATTTCGAAAAAAAGTTTTGTTTGAACCACCCTATTCAGCATCCACCATAAGAATGATTTAAAGAAACCCACTGCATGCATTTTAGTCAGAACAGTTCGAAAATAAACCGTATCAAATGCCTTTGAGAAGTCCGCGCATACCATCATCGTTGCTTCTCCTTTCTTCATGGCACGTATCAGCTCATCTCTAATTCCTAACAGGACTGTGGTGGTCGAATGTCCCTTGCGGAAGCCAGAGATTCTTGCTGATAAGATAGATTGTTGCTGGATATGTGAGAGGAGCTGTCACATCACTAACTTTTCAAAGATTTTGGACAGCGATGGTAGAATTGATATGAGGCGCTAATATTTTTCGTGCTCAGGAGAATCGATTCTAGGGATAGGTGATATGCAGGCGCGGTGGATCCGGGGGGCCGGGGGAACGCAACCCACCCCCACCATTTTCACTTGAGGGGTCAGTAGTATTATCAACCCCTCCATCTTTTGTCTTTGCTTGGTTTTGGGCTGCTGTGAAAGCGATGCAATGTATTTAACTACGTAAGCTTGTGAATACAGCAACTATCTCATGCCAGGTCTGTGTGGTCAGGAAATAATGCAGTTTGTTCCTATTTTACTGATCAAACATCAAATCCGTAGGAAAATGCATCATCAGTGAGACGTTATTGCTAGAAACGACAATTTGGACGATACAGCTGATCTGTCGAAGCATATGTTGATGGTGTCTTTGCTACAGACTTACATTAAGTGCCTTCTGCAATGGATTTAGAAGCAGTTCAGAGCTATGCATGAGAGTAGTCTCACTCTCATCTGAAAACCTTGCCACTATGTTCATGGCTTCATCATTGCCTCGTCACTGTTCCAACACATTCATCATCGCAATCCTTCTATGGCAAACAATCCGTGACCATGACTGCACGATTGTGTTCCCAGGCCATGCCCAATAAGCACGGAAACAAGGCTAGTCCATCCATCGTTGAAACCTTGAACGTTCATTCAGACTGTTGCATCTTGCTCAGACTGAAATACCAATGGAAGTATCGCATGTGCCAGGGAAACGTCTACAATCTATATTCTGCAATAATCTGCCTCATTTATAAGTGAAGAGTTGATGAAGTAGACGACAGCATGATTTTCAGAGACTTTGAACTTTTCGGAGAAAAGGGGGAAAGGCAACCTTCGTTTTGTAGCACAAACTGCTGACTTACAACGTGACAAATATTCACATCAACTTCCCTTTGTATCCTGCTCAGTATCTTCATAAAAGTTAGTTACAAAATATGCTTGTGCCTGATTTACATTGCTTTCAAATCTCAATTGCCTTGTCTTTCGCTTGCGTGTTTCTGTTGTCTATCTGGAGTGCAGTGTAGCAATGAAGGCGGCTGCCTTATTTAATCGCGATAATTGTTATGAATTTTAAGCTATGGTTTATAGCAAGCCAAGTATATATGGATAAAAGATGGATAGCTTACTATAGCTCTATGAGGGATCTCTATCGTCTAACCTATGCTGAAATATGATCTTCATTATTTACGTGCAGTGCGAGAGCACAAAAAGTTTCACTCAGCGAACCCTTGACCCCCTCAACTTTGAAATCGTTCTGCCGCCACTGATGATATTCGTGCAGTTTTCCAGAGGTGAGGGAAACATGATATTTCGATGCATGTATTGATGATGTAGGTTAAAGGACCAGCAAGATATTCGTTTGCAAGTTTAACAAACTTAACTGGAATTTTGTCAGTACCAGTTGAACAATCCGATCGAAGTTGATTGATTTCTTTCAGTACTTCTTCTGGAGATATCTTACGCAGGAAAAACCTTATTGTTGCAGCATAGAGTTTACGATGCGAAGTAGGTCGCCTTTGTCGTCTGGTGTTGTTCCTGTTGTTCTTTTACCGGTATTGACTAAACATTCAATTACTTTGTCGGGGTTAGCTCGCAGTGGCTTTGGACTAGGATTTAGTAGTCTGTGGATGACTTTTCATACTTCCTTTGAGCATTTGGAGGAGAGCGCATTTGTATAGAAACTTCTCCTTGCTTTCTTGATTTCTACTTTGATTTTGTTTCTTACTGTTCGAAAGGCAGACCACGACTCCTCACTCCTGTTCGCTTTATGTGCTACCTTTCTCGATCTGTCCCTCTCAGCTTGCACCTGTCGTATTTCTGCTGTTTGCAGCCACGGAGCAGGAGGTCGGATAACTTTGACCTTTTTTAGGGGGGCATGTCTCTCTATGCACTCCCTCATCAGTGAGCTGAGAACGTCAACCTTGTCGTTTGGAAATTCAAGACCATAGATAACATTTAGCGGTAAGGTGGCGAAATGTTCTTGGAACGATTTTGTGTCCAGATGCTTTTCATTTCGGATGTACTTGAACCGTGGCTTATACCAGTTGACTCTGACATTTACACATGCGAATATCCTATCATGATCGCCGACTGTGAAGCACGGTATGATACCCGATTTTGTTACACGTTGCGGGAGATTGGTGATGATGTGGTCAATCAGCGTTCTGGATTTCACTGTGGATCGTGTGGCTTGATTTATAATTTGCCTTAGTCCAAGTGCGTCAAGAGTTGCTTGGTACTGCTTTGTGGAAGGATTTGATGGTTGCAGGAGGTCAATATTGATGTCTCTTGTTAAAACGATCATCCCATCCCATGCTACAGTGAGCTGGCCTAGGAGTGTATCTACCCGCTCCAGCCACTCAGGAAAATTCAAGATGCGATTTGATTGATACATCACACCAATCAACACTTTGCTGTGTTTGTTTCTGCAAGGTAGCTCTAACCACAGATGTTCTAATTCTGGCTGCAGGCATTCAATATCTTTCCCGCAATTGAATTTCATGGTATCGCGGAAGTCTCTGCAGTGGCTGACGCGCGGTCAGTGTGAACTTGATGTCGTCATTGAGTAGTCACGTGATTGCAAAAATATGTAGCAGTGTCACCCTGTAATCAGGCTCTTTGCCATCTGTACTTCATCGTGTTAGCAGCTCTGTCTGTCCGTCCTCTTATCTACGCTGTGTCTCATGACATAGAGCTCTGGCACCAACAACCATATGTACTCCTTGGAATTCTGCCATCTCTCCCTATCGTGGGACCAGCAACCTCTCTATCAAATATATATATAATGTGAAAGTATTCGTCTTCGTCTTTTTGCACCAACTCCCCCTCCTTTGATTGCATCTCTGTTTCGAAATAAGGCAGAATAGCCGGGAATTGTCAAATACTCAATTACAGCTGGATTGTTATTGAGCCAGGTTTCACTCAAGGTGATGATATTGAATGGATATTGATTAACTGTAAGAAAAAAATCATTAAAAGGTCGAGACCATACTCTGGGTATTTAGGTGCATGACCCTTAGATGTTTTGCTTGTTCCTGGAAAATGTTCACGAAGTTGCATGTTGTTTCTTCGGGAAAGGGGGAAACTCGTGTTGATATGATCATCTAGAATGTTCGACGTAGTACACGAGTAAAAAGGCAGAAAAGACACCAAGGACATTGGGCACGTCAACATTGTACTTGGACACAGTGGTTGAGGAAAAAATGCATTTATTGTGTCGCTTTTCAAAGCAAACTTCACATGTCATGCTTTGTTGATTTTTCCTGACGGTTTTCTCGCATTCTCTGCATTTGACATATTGTGGCTTGGACACTGGTTCTTGGTCCCTTGTTATTCTTAATCTGTGTCAATGACTTATCAAATGTTGTAAATAGCTGTTCAATTATCCAATTTGCTGACGATACACAACTATTAATTCCATTCAATCCCAAATCCAGACAACAAATACTTCAAATTGAAGAACAAATCAATGCCGACTTACAACGCATTCACGATTGGTGTGGCTCCAACAGTCTTCTAATCAACAGTTCAAAGAGTAAAGTCATGGCCATTGGGAATAGTCGAGTATTACGAACATCCACACTGCCTCACATAAAGATTGACGACAAGGAAATTGAATATGTGACATCAACAAAGAACTTGGGTGTCATCTTTGATTCAAATCTGTCATTCAAAGAACATATCCAGTCTATCATTCGAACAGCATCTGGCCGTCTTCGAAACATGCGAAAATTTGCGGATGATATGCCCCCTTCGATTCTAAAGTCTTCTTTACAGTCAATGGTTATCAGTCCTGCGCTGTACGCCCTCCCAGTGTGGTCATGTGCCAGTCATTCTGACCTTCAGAAAGTACAACGGATTGTTCTCCACTGGGCAGCGAAAGTGTACAGTCACCGCAAAAAGTACGACCATGTTAGTGATGTGCTCCTTGAACTCAAGTGGCCAACTATCCATGAACAAATTGAGGATCAACTCACCACAGCTGCCGTGAAAGCATCCAAGGGAATGTACGGTCCCGGATTTGCTAGCTTATTTGTACTTTACACTCATCCCCTTAACACACGTTCACAATCACAGTCAATTCTATTTACCTTGCCTTCAATAAAATCAGAACGCTCAAAATAGAGATTTGGCTATCGAGGCCCGCAACTGCTCAATATGTACCGTAGTAAGACCAGTAAATTAGACTTGTATGATCCGAAATCAAGCAATGAAGTGAACTATTAGAAATAGACATGTCCATAAAGACGTCAAGAAACGGTTGCTTTATTTGTATATATGCATTGAGCATTGTAATGTAAACCCATATATTAGAAATCAACACTGTATCTTCCGTTTATATATCTCAAATATACTATCTATCTATATCTATCTATCCGGGATTGGTTGAGATGTTGCCGCCTAGGAGCAGGATCTGACGGGATGCGCTGGAGTTTGGATAATACCTGCAATAGCATAGTGATCTCTTTTCCTTGGCGTGAATAAAGTGTTTTCAACGGCAAAAGTGCAGACAAAATGTTGCTGCTGTGGTTGTTCTTGGATGTTGCACCACACTGCCCCCATTGTTGTTCCTATTGTTGTGGCAGAAGCACCTTGAATTTCTGTGCCGCTGTGCGCCAGTTTCTGATACCTCTGCGCCACGCCGAAGATATTTGGTGCAACATATATATTTTCCACTAAGGATTAACAGCATCCCTAGGTTTGAAATGGCCAAATGGGGCAATTGGTAGCAGACAATGTTTTTCACACCTTATCACCAGGCAACATCTGCAAACCAAATACGAACAATTGAGATTGCAACAACCGACAATTGCAATATTGGTCTCCAGCAAAGTTGACTGTTGAGCTGAGCACATGAGCATTTGACGACTTGAGCAGCTCAAGCCTTGGCTCAAGACTCTTCAATGTTGAGCAGGGTCACGTCATTGTCGTCACACTACTGCATTTTATGCTGTGCACCTGTGCGCGGGGAATTTATCCTCCACGCAAACTCTACAACTGAATATTCGCATCCGCGCAAGTCTCTGATTTTGACTAATTTTAGTGCTGTTTCAAATATTTGAAGAAGAAATTGTACGAATCCTATCCGCGCACGATCCATGCATTCTCAACGTCGAAATTTCTGTTCTCCGCGCAGCAAACACAGAATGCAGACCCCAGTGGAAAACATGTATGTTGCGCCGAATATCTTCGGCGTGAAGCAGAGGTCCTGCGCCAGCAACTGGCGCACAGTGGCGCAAAAGATTTGAGTAGTTGGTACTTAACACTGCTAAAAATTCCGGATTTTGTCATGGTGCAAGCTTGGAACAGCACTCCCTGGCGCAGTCTTCAGCATACGAAAAACGAACTTTCAACTAAAGAATGCAGAGTTGGAGACTGCTTGCCCCTGAGACTGAGTCACTGACAGCCTGTGAGCTACTGAGCCTGACGCCCTGACACACAGTCTGCATTCCCTGTTTGCTGCGCGGATAACATAAATTTCGACTTTGAGAATGCACGGTTTGTGCGCATATAGGATCCGTACTAATTCATCCTCCAATATTTGAAGATGCAATACAATTAGTTGAAATCAGAGACTTGCGCGGATGCTGAGGAGCTTGCGCGCCTGACTGCATTTTATGCTGTGCACGGAGAATTTATTACCCGCGCAATCTCCACAACTGATCCGCGCATCCGCGCAAGTCTTTGATTTCAACTAATTGTATTACATCTTCAAATACTGGAGAAGAATTAGTACGAGTCCTATCCGCGCACCATCCGCGCATTCTCAAAATAGAAATTTATGTTCTCCGCGCAGCAAACACAGAATGCAGATTGGTTTGCGCGAGGAATAAATTCTCCGCGCAGAGCATAAACTGCAGTCAGGGAGTTCGGGGCACTGACAGGGACACTGTTCGATGTGTACAGTAGAAGCAGTACAGACTGAGATTGTACACTGTCTACACACACTCGAGTATTCGACTCGTCCGACGACAGACGTCACTCGTCCACCCCGTATGGAAAACTCGTAAATCGTACGCCGGATTTTACGCCAAACTTTTATACTCTTGTACGCCAAAATTGTTAGATTGATTATAATCTCAACTAAGGCTTCAAATCGCCTTCAATTCAATCCAGACTGCATTTTATGCTGTGCGCGGAGAATTTATTCCCCGCGCAAACTCCCCAACTGATCCGCGCATCCGCGCAAGTCTCTGATTTTGGCTAATTTTAATGCACCTTTAATTATTTGAAGAAGAATTTGTACGAGTCTTATCCGCGCACCATCCGCGCATTTTCGAAGTCGAAATTTATGTTCTCCGCGCAGCAAACACAGAATGCAGACCGGAATTCAATAAGGAAAAGTACGTCAACCACTGGAATTTACAAACTTTCGGAGGACGTACGCCAAATTTGTTTTGGCGTAGGCTAACTCCACGCCGGATTAATCCGGCGTAACATACACGTTTTCCATTCAGGTTTCCATAACATACACGTTTTCCATTCAGACTCGAGCACTCAGAGCAGTAAGTAAGATAGTAGTAAAAGTTAGGAGAGCTTGAATGCAGACGCACCTTTTCATATAGCTTTGAATGGAGTGCGCTCCAATATGCTTCCGGTACATTTGACTGCCGTAGCTGGGGTCCATGAATATAAAGAAAGTTCTCCAAATCAGCTTCAGCTTTGGAGCAATCTTCTTCTGTGACTTCAGAAGCCATTTTGTCTCTCTTCTAATGACCTCTTTCTGGTACTTAGAAGCGGCGGATCGAGGATTTCGGTGCGACGGAGCAACATGGCGGCCATGTCTGCTGTTGGCCGTATGATTTGCAGGAATAAGAACGGGATTTATCGTATCTTAAAAGGACCTTCGAGCATTTTGATAAAATCAGGTAGCTCATGAAACATTTTTCAAACGTTAGTAGGAAATTGTGTTAGCTTTATGTCTTGTTTAGATTGAACTGTTGAACTGGAAAGACCTGGCCAGCCTACTGCCCTACCGTCTCTACAACAACAACAACTGTCTCTAGTACTGTAGCCCAGATGTATGTATGTATTGTACGGTTGCTGAACGTTATGGAACAGCCCGTGGCGTTCCTTCGCCTATTGACACGGCGTTTCGCCATGCGCTGCCACGTGTCACGATTATGTACGACAGACAAGTTACACGGACTGGAATTTATGCACTGCGCGGCGGAGATCTCCGCCGCGCAAATCTGGCCTGCTGGATCCGCAGCCGCGCAGATTCTGAGAATTGAGCTCAGCTGCAGACATTTTAATCAGAAAAACAGGCTCTATCC
>OFHS01001891.1:6998-24374 GCA_900245855.1 Calvadosia cruxmelitensis
GAAAGCAAAATTGCACGTTGAGCGTCACGCTGCATACGATATCTTTTTCACTTACCGTCTAAAACTGTTTAATATTTTGACTGCATGTACACACACACACACACACACACACACAATTTTCTAATGTGGTGTGCGTCAATCTAGATGGTCTTACCTCAGAGTAGATATAAGTTACGATATATTTACTTATGTAACGCGATAGTTTACTTAAGTTTTGAAAGTAATGAATTCTCTCATCATCGTCATCATCACTTAATTGAGTCTTGTGTTTACTGGGATTTTATTGAATTTGAACGTAATGTTCTTGTTCAATATTTAGGACACACTAAATTGCATGAAGTGTAGAGTTCGTGGTTTGTTTAGTGCGGGAGATCTTTCTACCAGCGCCTGTCAAACTAGATCACTCTGAGACAACGATATCCTCTGACCAGGTAAACCTTAACTTTGAAACGACGTCGCATTTGGTGGATTTGAATGGAGACGGATTGGATTTGATCCTGAACAGTCTCTGAGGTCGTGCGCCTGCTCTATGCAATTTGACTGTGGCTTCTATAGTTTACAGCATCGTTGAGATGTTGCCAAACGATGGATTTGTTTCTTGCCTCCCCGTTGATTCCAACTGATACCATCTGTTGGTTGGCGTCACCGGTTTTGTCTTGACTCTTTCAGAGGTGACGCCCGCAGGGAAATCCATTTAACAAGACGCTGATTTTATTCAACTACACAAACGCTGTCTTATGGTCGTGCTTTTCGAAGCATGCATAAAGTGCTGTTATGACGTCGTTGTTCCTGCGAAGTAGCGGAGTGTCTTTTACGTGGTTACAATGATCATAGCACGGCTGTTGTGCGCATGTCGAGAAACTTGACAATGAAGACTTTCCCATCCATAGCAAATCATTTCATTGTAAGACACAGTCAGTCTGAGTATCTGCAGCGCTAGGGAGACGACTCTGTTGATTTCGAGATTGATGAAATCTATCTCGTCAGCAAGAAATGTTCTCTGTCTGCTGCAACATGGCCATAGAAAGCATCGGCTTTGAATCGACTTTGTTAAG
Organism: Calvadosia cruxmelitensis; assembly: GCA_900245855.1. Taxonomy (NCBI): domain Eukaryota; kingdom Metazoa; phylum Cnidaria; class Staurozoa; order Stauromedusae; family Kishinouyeidae; genus Calvadosia; species Calvadosia cruxmelitensis. The sequence goes on from OFHS01001891.1 coordinate 8,054, forward strand.
ATTGTCAGATATATAATTATTTATAATTATTTTGCGCAGCGAGGTTTGCTTGTTTGGTATAACCGAGGGAGAGTCTGTACGAGGGAACACCCCCTGGATCCCTCTAGGGACCCCATTAGCAATCTCAATTCCCCTGGCTCCAATGAAGCGCGGTTATCCATTGAAGCAAAAACAGCAAGTGTTGAAAGATGACGAGAATGATGATTGCTTTATTCTTTCAATCCCATTGCAAAAGCGTCGCAATTGGCCACTCTGTTCCTCCATAAATACACGTAAAATGGGGCATTCCACCGACAGGCTACTTTAGGCCTGCCGATACAGTATCAGTGTAGATTACTATAAAGCACACGCCCACTTCACTGACAAGTATGCTATAAGCGAAGATACGTCGAAGAGTTTGGCAACGGAAGACGTTTCTACAGGTCATTGGTTGTAAGGTTTATGGAGATATGTGCCATCCAAGCACTGTAAATTACAGACGATGTCAGCATTTAAAACCCACCGTCTGGTGCCTGGCTTATGGTCGGTTTTTGGTGTATTCATCGACTAAGGTTACATTTCTTGTTGGAATAACATCACAGTGTAGTCGTCCGTCTTTTAAATCATACTTTTATTGATTTTTCGTAATCTTCTTAGTTCAATGTGCTGAAGGTATACGTGTTGTACGATGGTATTATGCATGAGTTGTTGTCAATGTTAGTTTTACGGTCTGCTGCCACGACGATTGTAAGCACTGTCTCGCTTCGGCGGTCGATGTCAAGATGCGCAGTAGGCGGTGATTGGACGCGGCGTGCGCATGTTGCGTCGCTTCCTGATCTCGGCGTGTGCTTGTCAGCGGCGATGCGATGGCGATTATCCCTTCACTGCGACGGTCCGTGGTTCGTTTCTATCGACACCTCGTAGGTTAACTGGAGGGAGGAGAGCACCTGTGACCTTGGCCACGCTGCTTCTCGATCAGGGCTGTAAAGCGAGCAAGAGAGACGCGACCGCTTAATTCTGTGCTTAAGTCAGCCACGACCACTCGACGACTATAGGCGATCCATTCGACTCGTTTCCAGTTCTTTGGTCTCGGCATGCCCGTTGCGGTGTCTGCTGAATCGATGAGCTGATCCCCTGTCCCCGTCCGTCTGTCTGGTTGCGGGGTCGCCGAGTGAAGTGAAACATGCCTCCAGTTGCCATGCGCACGCCTCTGCCACTCGTCTTGTCGTAACCGTGTTCCGTCTCGGCAGCAGTTGGCCGTTGCTGGCTATCACTGCCAGTCGTAATCGCATGGAGTTCTCGAGGAGATCAACCGCGGCAGCCGCTTCAAGCATCGACGAGGTACGTCAGTAATGCCATCGATGCCACCGTCTGCTGATGCATATAGTCATACCACTATCGTGTGCGTCTAGCAGCGATGAACTTCAAGGGGGCGTAGATTCAATCGAGATCGTTTTGTAAGTGGCCAGAATTCTATCCGGCTGCTGTGTTTGTCTGTTATTGTGAGTCGATGGAGTGATTTCAGGCGGCGGCTTCTCATTGGTTTTCAACCGTGGACGGCTCAAACGGCCTGCATTGGAAGTCAATCGACGTGACAGACGAAGTGCTTATTTGTCTGTACAGTGTGAGAAGTGGCTGTTGTCTGGTGAATCATCATCAAGTCACACTCGTGGCGTTGTCAGAAGCCGATGCACACGCATCAATGTTGTAACAACGATGTCTTCATATTGTACACGATGCGTTTGGTGCCGGACATGGGGGTGGGGAGGTCATGTTTCAATGAACTGTTCCGCGTCAAGAACGTGCAATTTGCGATGCGTCAATGAACGCGACTTGTTGATCTGGTATTAAACCCCACTTCAACGCTCTCTGCATGCTGATTTATCTCCAGCCAATTTATTCCCGAGGCAGCTCGGCTTTCCCGTCATCGCCTGCAGTTTAGTTTCTTCTGTGGCGATGACCGTGCGACCCGTTTTGGAGCGCCTCCTCTCCAATATACCGTTATGTAGCATCGCCTGCAGTTGGGTCGGTCTCGCGATATGATGCTTATGTCGCACGGCATTTGTTTCGATTATTTTGTTGTTCCTTCCGTCTAACTGTCATTGGAATTGATTTCTTGTCGGTGGAACAACGCGAGAAATGTCTTATCCACCTGCTAACTATAATTAACAAGGTGCGGGAAAGCACCCCCAGTCGATTAGCAAGTGAATGCGCATCAGCGGCACTGCACGTGCTCAAATGCAATCGATGCTAATTCATATTGATCAATTTATCCTGATTTACTGGGGTAAACTTGTTCTATTTAATCAAATGCCAACCTGCCTACGAGCCAATGTGGTAACTGGAGACTTTTGTAACTGTTCTTCTATCGAAAATCGGACATGCAGAAATATCGGTTATAGAACTGATAGTAATGGATTGGCTTTGTTCATGATTTGTTCAACAGCACTTTGAACAGTGTAGATTTGGTTTGGTTGTATTGAGTGTTGTTTGCTTTTTGCGACACGCGAATTGTCTTCTCTGTTGCTCGTAAGTCGATTGTCAACGCATCAGAATTAAGACCATTAAATCTTCCGGTTTGCCCGCACGGCCCTTTCGTCCCCTCCGTCGCGACCTGCTCGTCCCTTTCGTGTCTTTGAGCTTATTATTTGGCTGTTGAATATCATCCATGATGGGTTATTGTTTTGATTTTATTGTCAGAAGGTGCACATCGTGGTGAGGAACCCTCGTACTCATCTCAGTGATGGCAGGGCTCAATTCACCGATTACGAGGTCGAACTCAAGGTGAGACCGTTTATCAATCTGCTGGACTTCTACTGTACTAGCACTTGTGAATATTGACCGCACTCAGCAAATTAGATCTAGTTTGTGTAACACAAGTCACTATGTGTGGGAAAAACCGACGTTGACGATTTTCACTGTCATACGATATTTTGTTACTGCTAACTATGAGTGTGGCTACACTTTCTCCTTCGATTTGGTGGAATCACTTCTACCACGTGAGCTTTTTCGTGCCTGCCACGTGACGAGCCTTCTGTCACTACAAGGTCACTACACGGGTCAATTGCTACAGCAGACTGCCAACTGGATGTGCTATTCTAGTGGGACACAAAAGGTTCTGCCTGGAGACAACTATGGGTTGATTCAAGTGAGCTCGCCAGGACGATGCAAAAGGGCAAGGAGGTACCTTTTGATACTTCTGAATGAATGGTGTCATTCAGAAAGTCAATCTCATCCAGAGATGCGTCAGATCAAATTATGCAGTTTTCGGATTTCGGATCAGATCGGAGTTTTTAGATTCAAATCAAACCGGATTTTGGATCGGATCGTATATACGACGCATCTCTAAATCTCGACATCAAATGTTCCACTAGATTACAAGGAGGTACTTTTCAAGTTTAAACATCCCAAATCTTATGTGTACAGTATTACCACAACATCACTTGTGGTACTTTTGAAGTCATTCTGAAATGTCGAGAGTAAGCTATTAGGTCACTTTGTCCATCTCATATTTCCAGATGATCTGATTTATATCCAAATTGCATACATTTTATATTCAATAAATCTTTCCTTCGACAACTGAAATGTACCCTTGAAACCACAGCCTATCCTTGCGTGTAACATGTATATGACAGCCAAGTGCGTTGCTTTACAACAAGGCGAGTTAGTAATAATGAACTTTATTTGCAAAATCTCACATTTAGCTACAGAGCCTAATGGCGACGTAGTTACCACGAATGGTACGTTTTATGAAATAACGAGGTAAAAGCTAACATGAAACGTATTGATGGATCTCCTATTTACATTGATTAAAGTATTTAAATGAGTTAGTCATTTATGTGTATATCTCTAAAAACGGCATCTTAAAAACAATTCTAAATGACTAGCTGTTGTTGTTGTCGATACACGTGCCGAGTAACTGGCATCTTGATCCTGACAGGAAATCCAACTGACGCCAGTAACTGATAGCCCTGCCCTCGCCAAACAAGTTCTCGTAAATTTCAATAGCCACGCAACTGGTTTGCTATAACCGTGACGTTGGCAGGTCAAAGCAACAGGCATTTTCTAGTCAGGGTTTTTGTTCACGGCTTTTATCATCTTCTATGCAGAGCAAATGAGAACTTCCATCTACTGATTTCTACTGCGAATTAAGCCACCTGAATGTGCAAACGATAGATACCATATGAACAAATGTACTAACATGAATTCTTATATTGATGTTGTAAAACAGCACGATATGTAATGCATATTTTAGGAAACACTTAACAAAAATGTATATACATAATTTTTACCCTGAAGTTTGATGCAAAAATGTTATCAATAGTGCTATAACCGTGACCCCCGGCTAGAAGTTTCTGTCACTGCAGCTCGATGAATTCAGAACCAGTGACTCAGTCGACATTGCCCTGTTCTGAGCGTTCTATTTTATGCGTCCTTTTTCGTCAATTGCATAGTACTTCAGTAATACAATAGTACTGTGAATCTTACCGCAGCTAATCCAGATGGTTGGCCTTACAGTACGAACGCAGATGTAAAGGCTGCATGTGAACACGGTATGTGAACACGGTATGTGAACACGGGGTGAATGAGTTCCAGCGAATCACAACATCACATCGCCTCTATCGACGTTTTGACGAGTTACAGTTTCAGTTGTGAGACTGTAGACTGACTATGTGAGATTGTAGTTAATCTCCACTAAAGTGCTTAAAATGATCTGCTGGCAGCTGCTTTAAAATTCCTTGATCTCTAGCCAAAGCTCCATGCTATACTGACGACCTGTGACTTGGAGGATATCGATTAGAGCCAGGCCGTCTCAGGAAACCGAAATACATCGATGTATGTGTCTTTGTTCAACAAAAGTCAAATCAAAGAATTCACATGCAGCAAGCTATATGCACTTAGCTCTTACGCTGCACGGACAAGCAACATAAGCTAATACATCGGTTAATGTGTACTTATGTGGCAATAGACATTAGAATGAGTAAATTATGTATAAAGAGGAAGAGGATGTCTAATGTCTGATCTGGAATTTGATATTGGCCATATGTGTATAATGTTGGCGTTTGTTTGCTACAACGTGCAGTGTGACAATGATCGAGTGGTCAACGGCGCATATTGCAAAACATTTCACTTCGATATCATTTACAGTGTAATCCTTTCACGTGGAAACTGATTGCATGAGCGATAGGACATGAGATTATACCCACTCATTCGGCTCCGTCGTCTGTTTTATTATGTGATGTTGTTCTCTCTCCGTAGCATGCATGTTACTTACTAGTCTGCTATAGTTGATCTTTGAATAACGCTTTGCTTTGTTTACGCTGTTGCCGCAGACTAACCACATGGCGTTCACTGTCAAGCACTCCAGGGTACGACGCCGATACTCAGACTTCGTGTGGCTTAGGAATCGTCTCGACCGAGATCTCTCTACATCGTAAGTAATATGATGTTGTCAGATATGGGTCAGCCTCGATTTAAAATGTCGTAGTCAAGGCGATCACTTGTAATTAATCCCAACTTAATTATTTTAAGCGAGTATGTAACTGATCCAAGGAACACGGTCTCTTAGCACAGGTGGTCTTGAAGTATATTGACTGTTCGAGTCTCTCGAAGGTTCTCGAAGGTGGTCGCTTAACACAGGTAGTCATTTGATTCAGGTGGCTGTAGTAGCTGTTACAGTGAAACCTGTCTATAACGGCCACATCTGAGACGTACGGAAAATGGCCTGTATCATTTTGGGGCTACGAAGAGAGAGTGACCTTTATGCACAGGTGGTTGCTCTGTAGAGGTGACCGGTAATACAGGTTTGACTGTAGTATGACTGCGCTTATTTGAAAAAGTGTTAAATACTTTTGCCATTGCGTAAAAGTAGATAACGTTTTGCCAAGCAATGGCTTTTCGTTGCAAGCGAGCCTTATTCAGTATTCCCTGCTGTGTCACAGCACAAATATTGAGTCCCACCGACTTTAATCGCTAACAGTTGTAGGTTTTAGCTGCAATTCTCCAGAAAACAGCTTGAGATTGATGATATAACACGACGCTGTCTATAATAATAGTTGTGATGACGAACTGGATGTGGTTATGAAGTGATTATTGATATGTTTTCCTTTAAATAGATTTATTTGCATGGTTGTCACCATGGGAACTACTCAAGAGTTAATTCGTGTATAGGATGATTGTATGCGGCTCATTTAATTCGTGAAGTGACTTGTTTCCGATTACCAAATGATTAATTTCTTTTGATGACGTGGCGGAGAGAGATTACTATAGATTCGAATGATTGTATTGAACGTGTCATTCTGACTGCTCCTTACGTCCGCAGACGGCTGCCCCGGAAGCATTAGCTGCATCAGTGTACGTTTAAAGGGCTTTGGGTCATACGATAATTGCAAACGATTTGTCTGAGCAGATTTATTGACTCTATTTGATTTACTGCCAGCTAGATCGTTGCCTTCGACGAAGCTGGTGCGACTGATTTCAGAACGTCTTTCGATTGACTGACGCGTTTTGACGTTTGTATGTGTTATAAATCTTCGTCACGGAAACGTAGACTCTACCGCAATGAATAAATGACACTAAAGGCGTCGCGACACCTCACTGTGAGGCTAAAATGTGAACGAGGCAATGTCAACGAGGCTGGTGATACTCTACACAACATGCCTCTTTCTGAGACGTTTCAAACGATGACTATAGTCTGACATCACAGCCGATGGTCAATGAGTTGTAAAGAAGCAGATGAAGAATTGATTTCTGTGAACAGATCAGGACCAATTAATAGATGCCTGAATTAATTAACCTTTGAAATAGTATCAATTAAACACAGTAATCCTTTCGCGTGTCTTTTAAGGCTATTGTTTCCAAATGAGACCTTATTCAATCTCCCAATATTTCTAATTGTTATCTTCCACTGAAATTACCTTGAAAAGAAGGAATTTGACCCAAAAGAAGACTCAGCAAAATACAACACGAGGAACAAGTCAATGTGGCATGTCTTTGAGTGCCTCCGAGCAAGTAACTAAACTATCAACTGTAATCAAAGAATTATAAACGAAGCAGAAATACAATGTAAATATCATTTCTATGCTCTCTGTGTTCTATACTAAGCTTCTAGATTTGCGATGATGTACATCAAATCCGGTTATTGGACTGCGTAATTTATCGGATTACGGTTATACGGATATCGCGATATCCGATCAACCGGATAAGCAGCACACTGAAGCTATTACGTAGCTAGAGACCCTTGATTAAATCTGCATCGACAACTGCCACATTCATGAAGAGGACCAATTTTTGTAGTTTGGTTTTGTAGTTTGGTTAGTTTTAATTTGCAGTTTACTATGAGCTTGGATTGTTTTCGTAACTTTTTTATGAATGCAAATATTATTCTCCAGAATGCGTTCTTGATTAACATCCGTTTATTTCATGATGGACATTTGTTGTTTGTATTCTCATTGTAACAACAAGTAACGGTCTTTTCTTGTTTTTCAGTATGCCTCCGGTGTTGCCAGGCAGAAAGCTCTTCGGTCGTTTCAACAAGACGTTTATCAAGCACAGACAAGTGAAGCTCCAGGAATTCCTCAACTGGTACGACAGCCGATTCGTTTGGTGATGGTTGTGTTTTTATAACAACATTTCGTTGTTCCTATTCGTATTTGAAAGTATAATACCGTGAAACTGTCTATAATGGTCGCCTCTGGGACCTGAGGAATATGACTTTTATATACAGGTGGCCTCTCTGTCCAGGTTGATTTCTGTAGAAAGAGTCATTTTGGGGTTATGAAGAGTGGTCTTTATATACAGGTGGCTGCTCTATATAGGTGGCCAATAATGCAGATTTGACTGTAGTTTTTTATAATTTCTATCATTCAATCGATCGAGGTCAGTCCCAATGCACACCCAGATGAAGATGCATTTGCAGGCACATGGTACTACAATTAATACTAACCAAACAATTTCCAATGCGACTGATACTTAGTAGATATTCAAATAGTCATGACGAAGCGCATGGCATGTGCGAAAACGTTATTCTGAGCCATTAAGGGAACAATGTTTGGTGTTTGTATGGAAGACCTACGTTTCCATTAGTCTTCTTTGCTTTAAAGTCATTCTTTTTATTATTCAGTTTATCAATTTTATTTATTACATGTTTTAATATGCGTGAATTATTTACATGTCTAATGTCAATTGTAAATGACATAATTATTAAAACGGTGCCTACACCTAAAACTATGATTAAAAACAATTAACAAGCAATCAAAATATAACGAGTTTCATTCGACTAGGCAATTGAGCCGGCAAATGAAACAATTACATGTTTTAATCCATCTATTAACCCTTGTCCTGCTATTGACGTGTATACACGTTTTCAAAACAAGTCAAAAGCAGCAACATATAACCAATCAGATAGTTAGTCCCTGGATATCAACCAATCAGCAATCGATAAAGCAACTTTAAGTCTTCATTTAACTAATTTTATGTGCAGGACAAGGGTTAAAATATTGATATTACAAGCATTTGCTTCACAGTCCTTCACTGTGATTCAGACTGTAAAGCATCTATTTTTTAGCTGTAATGCACAGTTTTGACAACTGAGAACAATCATGGAAGCTGACAACCATAGAAAAGAGTATGGATGAATGTACTTAGAACAAAGCTAATCATCATACATGTCAGAGGTCAAACCCAGATTCCGTAAACGGATCCGTTCTTCTTGTCAACACTGATACTCCTGAAACTTGTTTTCTCCTTCCAAAATCGCAACTCATATCATATACAAGTAATATGTTACAGTCAAACCTATATTAGCGGCCACCTCTATAGAGCAGTCACCTGTATATAAAGGCCACTCTTCATAACCCCAAAATGATACTTTCTATAAAAATCAGCCTGGACAGAAAGGCCACCTGTCTATAAAGGTCAGTTTCCTTAAGCCCCAAGGTGACCATTATAGACAGGTTTCACTGTAGCTACAGTTTTTAATGTTTTTCTTGCTTTCTTCAAATTCAAATCCTGTAGAATGCACTTGTCAAGTTGACTCGTAATTTTATCGTATTTAAAGAACGTAACCTTGAATATGTAGTAGAAAGACATTATTTTTCTGTCTAGAAATTTTTTCGATTATCTGCTGTCAATATCAATTATCCGGATTCCGATCAACCGGATTCAGCTGGCCTTTACTCACGGGCAGTATTTAGCAATGAATAATGTACGCGTACAAATGTTTATGGGGTATAAGCATCCCTCTGATGCTTCTGAGCAATTGCTGTTTTCATTTTATCCAGTTTGGTGACGACTAATCTCTTCTTGTCGCACGCCGCCGTTCATCTGTTCCTTCAAACGAGGCTGTCTGTTCAAGAGATCGAGTCTTACATCGACAGCAGAGGCGACGAAGATGCGTCAGATGAGATTTTGTCGCGTTCTTTGCGCAACATCATGCTGATGCCGAACCTCACCGCGGCGGACTCACGCGAACGCTTGCCCTCGCGTCCCGACAGCGGATTCGACAGCAGTAGCAACTGCGACGACGCTGAAGGAACTGATGCGACATTGGTCGATACTACACTGATCGATAATCGTTCGTCGACTAGTTTGGACGAGGTTTTTGCCGATGGACATGTAGCTGACGACGAAGATAACATCGATGACGATGCGACGACGAAGAGCTGCGACGATGATTCAGGGGAAAAGATCACCGATGAAGACAGTATGTTACGGGCGGTGGAAGCCAGCCTGCGGAAGCTGTCGATGAATAGTGCTCCTTACAACGTGGCACCTTGCCTTGATGACGAATGGGAAAGCTCAGTGGAGTACCTCTACTCTGGGTCGTCGGAGTCTGAATCGACACGGGGTGGTAGTCACACTGTGCCTTGCACGCCCGAGAAGCACAAGGGTGCCTATTCTAAGTCAAGGAGCAGAGGATCGTTCAGGCAAAAGAGGTTGCCACCGTCAAGGAGCCTAACTACCGTAATATCCTGTCCAGAAAGATATCTAGGCGATTCCAAGATGGCGCAACATGACTTGACTAATGGTCACTTTCGACGGTCTTTATCATTTGAAAGGGATATGTCACGTGACCGAACCTTCTCATTGCAACATATCCCTATTGAGAACCCTTCGCGTCGGTTGGAACGGAGTGCGTCTGGTAGGTCGGCCAGCGGCACATCGAGACAGACACCCGTCAAACGAAAGATCAGCCTCAACGAATATTGCATCGTTAAACGCGACGCGTACTTCTCAACTAGCATGGATGCCAATGACTTCAACACCTCTCTTCATTACTAAACTGAAGTTATTTGTCGCGCATCTTGTTCTCCCTTTATCCTAATGAAGACCAATCTGACATCGATCGAGGCTACTACGTTCTCGTTCTGGTGTGCCTCGTAGTGGTGAGCGACTTAGACATTCTGTGAACTTGACTGTCAGCCTAAGCCATAAGTGATGTCACGTTGGAATTGCCCTTGACTTTATTCAATAGAGAATTGCATCGCATTGATAGCCAAGTAAACACAAGACGTCTTTACGACGTACCTGAGACGTCCCAACGTCGTGAGAGCGTCCATGGGACGACCTAAGGCGTCTTGTACTTGCTGGGAGGCAGATAGATTATTGCATGTTCAGCGTTTGTGAGTTAAACAGTGTATTAGCTGTCGGTTCATCGAACAAGCAAAGGTTGCTATGTAGTGTGTAACGACGACAACGCACAGTGGCTCACTATGGCAACGTGAATGCGCTGGTCGCACATGTTCGAACCTGGCCTTTGCTTGTCAACAGTTACTTGTTGCTGCGTAGTATCGTTGCCATGACAATCCCTGTAGATTTGTATAAGTAAGATCAATCGATATATCCTGACCGAAGTTTCGTCATTTGGTTTCGTGAGTTTATAATCAGATCCCCTTCATGCTCTCAATCAGATTTGAGATGTCATGGACCTTGCTCGCTGAACTTTTGCGGGATGAACCTGATTAGTATGGCGACTGATACGAGTGGTATATTTTTATCTCCTACCTCACCTCACGCACCATGGAGATTGTCAAAAGGAATTCTACCACACAGAGCAGGGAAATTCCTAGAACGCTTTCAACTCACTGACAACGCAAAACTCCTTTCATTCCTTGCCCTCGATCCGACCTCTCCTTTTGTCTTGTAAGAATGCGCCGAGTTTGCAGGCGCACAAAACCAGTGATGTCAGAGTGACGTGTCCTGGCTTGCTGGGCATGAGTGTGCGCGCCGGCCTGCTCTCGGCTCGTTCAGCTGCGCCGGCATAATTAGACCTTCCTCGTTTGGTTTCGCGTTGAATTGCATATAGCACACTCCTCTGCTCGCGCAAATGGTTTGGCATGTAGCATTGCTGGAACAAATAAGCGGGGGATGACGTAGGGTTTGTCACGGCACTCTGTCTGTTGATAATAAAACAACCCCGTTTTCGTAGATGGGCGGATTTTTCAAATTCAAAGCGGCACCTGGCGGGCCTGTTAAGATGGCATGATGAAATTACAGCGTCGGCACCAAACTCATAATTAGTCGTGCTTATGCTTCTTGCGGGTTGACAACGCTCCTAACACTGTTGACATAACAACGAACGCCAACCGATTGGAGAGGTCGCTGAGATCTCGGTTCCTTTCCCCTTTCGTTTTCCGACCAGACCGAACTTGCAACGTTACGAAGGATTCGGCAATATGGAGTCGAACCTTGAATGCTGTCTAGAGCTTGATTTCTCCTTTATCGAACTGATTGATTTTTTGAGAGGATGAAGTGAATAAATAAGATGCAGTACAAACAAACAGGCGGCAATCAATGGTCCAATTAAGCGCGACTAATTACAAATTAAATGACGCTCTTTCTTCGGGAATTTTCGTTTTATCGTCGTTGCGTTGTCGGCAGGGACGATTTTACGGATAAGAAAAGCTCTATTCATTTCCGTTCGTAAACTTCTTTGTTTCAGCGGTCAAAGAACCATTGTAAAAGCACCGGTGGTAACTCGAACTAATTATAGTGTATGAAATAATGACGAAACGATCCAGCCAGGCGTTGGTGTGTTGGCCAAGCGAAGACGGTTGTAGGGGAGGCCGTCGGCAGATGTACAAAGACTGATAGACAGTAATCACGGTCTTGGAAACGCGGAGATGGCAACGCAAATCAAATGTTTATTACTCGTTCTAACTATCATCGCTTTGCTTAGGTGAGTTGGTTTATATGTCGGTTTCGATAAAAACATTGTAAATATGCAACATTCCATAGCTAAATCGACCATCACCACAACTATCCAGATGAATTCCGACAAGAATTAAATAGATTCAACGCCCCTCTCATAACATTTATATGTTGTCGTCTTTTTTAGAGTCAACGAAGCAAGGCCATTAGGAACGGATTTACAAGCAGCAAGTTTATATATGTTGGTAAGTGATGAATTTCAAACCGTGTTGATGTGATTGCGTTGACTTTTGGGGTACGTTTAGTTTCACGTGGCCACGCTCAAACATGCAAATTAGCCCGATTGATCGGCGAGGGGGATTTGCATGGTGTCACAATAAATTCTCACGAGAAAGCAAACCGACTCGAGTTACTAATAAATTATGTTGTTCTTCTGTCGTGACGTGAAATCGTTCTTACATTTTCGCTTTTGTACAAATAAGCAGCATTTCGAGTTATAAGGAATTTCTTGCTGCATAAACAGGACACTGTGCTGCCGGTGGATCAAAGGCACCGGGAATGTCTGTCTCGATCCGCATTCTTTTGAATTGTGACGAAACAATCGATTGTGAACATGAATTGAGGTCGCTATGACAACCGTAACTGTCTTTGCTGACGTCACTGCTTGTGTCTGGGTCGAGCGTATCCTGTTCGGTGTTTCTAGGAAGGAGCCCAGCACCTGTTCGCGTGAAAGCGTCATCCGTTACTTGAATACCATACGCAGCCGGTGGAAGGTTGCTGCATAGAAACACGATGATAGCCGTTGTTCTCATTTCGGAGGTCAACAATAAGGCGTCTGGGAAAGACGGGCCGTTTAATCTAAGGCCTTCTTAGACCGACCTGTCACTTACATAACGCTGTAAAAGCTAAGCGTTGCTTAGTTATGTACTTAACAAGGAGAAGTACATCTTGTACTTGTAAATTCCTTCTGTCTGCACGTATTACTTTGGTTTTAAATGCAACAGACTACGGCTCGATAATTAACGCAATCGACTTGGTATTAGTTGTGTGCCAATGTCTGTCGATCTGTTTTTAAAATGTGTCCCTCTGCTGTTGTCAGGTGAACGATGGAACTTATCACGTGACAATGACACGAAGAGTCAAGCTTTATTCCATGTCAACGAAACAGCACTTGCGCATTCACGGTTCGCCGATCGACGGCTTGGGAAAGAGATCGGCGCCTGATGGTAAGGAGGTTGGCGTATTGCGTGAATGCCGCTAGCCAAAGTGGTCTGCGTGCTCTAATCGCTCCGTTTCTTTCCTTTGCAGCGCGTCTTATCATTGAATCAGTTGGTTTTGGTCTTGTGAGGATCAAAGGCGCCAGGACCGGCAATTTCCTCTGTTTCACGCGAAAGGGACATCTCATTGGGAAGGTATTAAGACGGCTTTCTATGAAAATCATTTATTGCGAGAAATTCATATCGTGTTGGCGTTATCGCTTTCATTCTCAATAGAAAAAAAAACGAGTTGCGATCAAAGACAGATGTCGTCAACACCCTGCTATTGCACGTTGGTTTCTAGATTAAGCCAATGTTTTTATGTACTTAGCAAAGCTAACATTAGCTTTGTCTGTCCGACTGTCTGTCTGTCTAATTGCATGCATATCTGTGTATCTGTCTGTGTGTCTGTCTAACTGACTGTTGTTTGTCTACTTGACTGTCTATCTGTCTGTCTGTCTGTCTGTCTGTCTGTCTGTCTGTCTGTCTGTCTGTCTGACTGACTGACTGACTGACCGCAAGCTGTTATTTGTTGCTTCAGGGCAAGGACATCAATAGATTCTGTGTCTTCAAAGAGATCTTCGATGCCTATGATTTCCACAACTACCAATCGCTGGCCAACAGCAGTTGGTTTGTTGGACTTCGCAAGAACGGGAAGCCAAAACGAGGACAGAAAACACTACGTGGCCACAAGGAGAGCCAGTTCTTACTGTTACCATGGTGACCAGTCAAAGTATTAGTCAAATCAACCTCAGAATTTTATTTTTCAACGTTGCATATAATATATTTAAAAGCATACAAAAGGAAATAAACATCTATTTAATAATATTTATGTATATCTGATTAGAAGGAACCAGATGAATGAGGTGTTTACGCCTTGACGAAGGATGAATGAAGCAGCCTTTCCCCGCAAGCGGTTATAAATTAGTGAAATGACGATTGCCCAATTATCACAGTTGTATATAGACGAAACATAATTAATAGCTATTTGTGGCACATTTATTTATTTGATACGTTGTACAGTATTACGGTGGATGGCGAATCCCATGAAATGGGGAGCTAATTAGTTTAACGCTATGGAATGAATATTTTCAATTACATCACGAACAAGACTGAAATTAGAGTGTTTGATCTTATTCTTGGTTTTACCTTAAGCATAATTCACACGTCATACAGTATGACGTCATTGTATGCAGTTTACGGGGAAGCGAAATGTAATAATAGGGCGAAGTATGAACGAACTGCGAAATGTAATATAATCTGGCGAAGCTCTTATATATGTGGACGCCATTGGTTCTGTCATACAGTACATAGATCTACAGGCAGAACATACCAGCCACTAAATGACGTTCCATTTTGGAAGTCTTCTTTCTTGCGTCGACGTGGCTAGGAACAGCAGTTAGTAATGTAACACGATCTGTTGTGTTGTACACCTTTAATGTTCGTTGTATAATGCAATCTGTCTATAATGCCGGTCACCTTCAGTTTTGGACCTGACGAAACTGACCTTAATAGACAGGTGGCATTGCTGTTCAAGCTGATTTCTATAGAAAGTGTCACTTTGGGGTTATAAAGAGTGGCTATTATACACATGTGACTGCTCTATAGAGGTGGCCGTTAATACAGGTTTGACCACAGCAGCAACAACAACAAATTTGTTGCTTGCGTGTAATTTCGTCCGTCATATGATGGATTGAATTGACATTTCAGTGTTGTGAGCAATTTCATTTCGTGTGCATGCTGACATTGACGCCATGTTGGACGCTATGATGTCATTTGGAATCAGTTTTATTACGACGGCAGTCGCCCTGCATCAGATATGAATTGCGTTCTTTTATCACTAAAGTCAGATATGTCTACCAACCTGTTGTATGGATGAAAAATCATCACTAGCATTGCTTAGATGAAAAAGTCGATAGAATTTGTAACCCGCAGGGTGACGTCAGATAAAAGATCTGTTTTGATCTCTTTCGTGCTGTTGTGAATGAGGCAAGGGACGGTGCATGATACGAACGCTGCGTAGAAAACGAAAATGGAAATACGTTCTATCAGTGACGTAGTTCTTCTCTGAAAGCACATCGTGGACGGGTTTACAGGATTTGTTGAACAATGAATGAACATTACGTTGTACTACACTGTATTCACTTCGTAGCTATAGCAACGAAGCATCAAGATTGGCTGAAAATAAAAAGCTTTGGGCTAATAAATGCGAGCAACTTTTGCAACGAAATAAATGGGTGGAAATCCATACATAATTATTGGTTTACTGATGATAACACTGTCTGTTGATGAAAAGCCAATGAACTTTAGCATCTTTGAATTGTCAGTTTCATTCTCATTGTTGCTACTTTCCCAGATGACAAAACGGAAATTTGAATCGGAGAGTTTCGATTCCGATTCACACGCTAGACTTGATATTGTGCCAACCGTCATCATAATGACTGACCGCACTTGTAACCAAGACAATATCGCAGCTAGTGTAACCGGTGCATGGGACTTCGCTTCCTGTTATAATTAACTGGTTACATTACAATAGGAGAATATGAGTTCGAATGCACCTTGATTCCAAGTATTATGACACACTGCTTTTGAATGACGTAGGCAACAGATCAAGATGTGAACGCAGCGGTAGTAACCGTGATTTCCCTGTCTTTCATTCTCATTTCAAGGGTCATCAAACTGCCGGTTATATATATTTTGAGAGCCTTGTTCTATTGAACAAGTTGTTTCTTTTCCTTTTAATTACAGATTGCTTGAATGCCCTTGCTGCTTTCTTGTGGTCAAAGGAAGTATGTACGTGGAACCGAGTTGGTTGAGGACAACGTCCGATTGATTGATTGATTGATTGATTGATTGATTGATTGATTGATTGATCTGGGAGTAATATATTTCCACCTCATGCGAGGTAAACATTTTTGTACAAGGATATACAGGAT
>OFHS01001892.1:0-24351 GCA_900245855.1 Calvadosia cruxmelitensis
TTTCTATTGATATTTAACATAATCTTTCTTTATTTAATTTCTATATATTCTTTCTTTTTATATATCTATTTTTAAACTTTCTTCTTTTTATTATACTAAATGATTGCCAAAATATATATTTTTACGTACTAGAACCTTTTCACAGTAAGAAAAAATAAAATATTTGATTGCCACGTCTTTCCAATGCTTACGATGACCTCTGTTTTGCCTCTTCCCATGTTATGTATGCTACAATTTTAGATAGCCTTTGCTCTATTGCAAAATTTATCTAAAATGTTAGGATATGCACATGAACATATGAACTGTTTTCTCAAATTCGATTTTTCTGATTCTCCTTGTGTATGTGTTGGCGTTTTCATGAATAAAACCAGTTATACTAGTTCTATTGTAAAACGGATTAGACCATTAAAAAGCTGAGACAATTTTGCATCTGACTAGCCAATAAAAAAAATTCGAAATTTTGGCAAAATGTTGATTATGACAGCACAGGTCACATATGCTTGTGGAATGTTTCTAATCATGTATATATATTTTGTTACTTTTGTATATTATCATATCATCATTTCATCTTCATTTACTTTCAGTTTAAAAGAAATCGAAAGAGATACATCAGCATAAGTACATAGATGAAATGTGTCATAAGGATTTATAGTTACTGTAAAAAGGATATAAAATTATGTTTAAAATTCATAGAGTTCCATGAAAAGTGCCCATAGCTAATTAGGCAATCTAGTGCCAATTACATTGTACTTTCTCTCTCTCAGTTCAGGTGGCTTACAATGAGCTGCAGTGACTATGGTGCTCTTGACCATACAGTGTGATGGGTGATCAGGTCCTTCCATTACATTGTACACGAAGCATAACATATCTTAACAGCTCTACGGGTGTGCTATGTTACAACTAGATAGATAAATATAATACTTGTTTAATTTAGTAAAATTTATAACGGCTTGAATCTGAAATGTTTCTCGTTTGTGAACGTGTGCCGCAGTTTTTGTTGCTTGTTGCTGCTTGAGAATGGCGGGCATTCTGTTGTCATAATCAAAATTATAATCTATCTTATTTTGTCCTTAGGACCTGGTGCCTATAGTCACTATGACCTTGCTACAAAAGCCAAGCAGAATGCCTAGTAAGTATAGTTCAATCCGATTGATCAATTCAATCCGATCAATCAATTCAGCCCGATTGATCAGTTCAATCCGACTGGTCAATTCAATCCAATTTTCTAAAATTTATCGGATGTGTCAGCTAGATCATCAGGTAGCTTAACAAGAAAGCAATTGAATATTTCCAATCCGTCTTTCATAGATAATTTTGTCGTCTCAAATTTAAATTGTTTTGTCGTAGACTCATGCATTGCGGAAAATGTTGTTCCTATTTTAAGAGCAAACTCACTTATTCGATGGATTATGTTCTTAAATCAAATACAAGAATACTTGTCCACACTGTAAGTCACAAATTACTAAGCACTAAGTGATAATGTTCATTGTTCTTCCGCATACTTAGTCTTATTTTTAGAAAGTTTACATTTAATACAAAAATATATTCTTACCCAGAATATATTTTTGCATTTTGATGTGTGAGTTATGAGTAGCACACCTGCTTAAGTACTGCTCTTGGTGCTTGAATTCTACTTTACAGCCTTGCCAGTGCCAGAAAGGGAGGCTTCGGTTCAACTGCTTCAAGGACTGTCTCACTAAGCAAGAAAGACGAGCATAAGCTTCCAGGTATATTCACTGCAACTCACTCATGTCATGCGCAGGCAGGGGTGGACGGAGGAAAGTTTGTAACTGGTGCACTCGGCGAGGGATCTGGGGCCTGCCATAAGGCCCCAGCAGGAGACAGGGGGTGGCGTCCCCGGAAATTTTTAGACATCGAGGACTATCATCAGCCAAAATGCAAGCAGTTGACAAATAACAGCAAAATGTATCAAAACTTCTAGCTCCACGAATGTTTTAAGGTTTCTGTAGCTAGCAAGCAATTGCTGTGTCTTGTGATAATTGCTGTATATTTCGTTTTTGGACATTCTACAGGTGCAAATGCACCTGTTGCATCCCCCCTGGATCCGGCCCTGGCAGGACTGTGGCCAACCAACCTTCCCGCAGTTGCGGAAATACCGAAAAATAGCTTCAATAATTGGTCAAGTGCAGACCTGTTGCATTTTGTGATTGAAGCTCTTGCAGTCACGTGTTTTTGAGCTGAAATTGACAGTTTTGACAGCCAAGAAAACTCCCTGATATTGACCATCATAGAAAAGAATACTGTCGAATGCTCTTCGAACAAAGCAATTTTATGGTGTCATCCATGTGTCAGAGGTCAACTAGCACGAATGATCCCAAAATGTATTAAGACTGCACTTGGTCGATTCCCTTTTCCTGCATTGGTCACGCATTCAGCCTGGTGGCAAATCTTGTATGCATTTCAGCTGATCTAGGCCACATGAGATGAAACCAGGAAATTGATATATTTGAAGCGCATCCAACCGTCAACTTTTCTATGGTGGTCAATTTCAGCTATTGTTCTTGGCTGTCAAACTTGGCGATTTCAGCTCAAAACCAGTGCATGAAATGCATATAATTATTCAGACATGCAATGGGACTAAACTTCGTCAATTACCCTAATTATTACAGGTTACACATAACAAAATCCTGTAAAACGCACCTTAAACGGTAACTGTAGCATGTATCAACCACAACTGAACATACGCGACAGAATATGGGCTGTTTAGAGGAAGAAAAAGGTTTTGCGTTGCATTGTTATGATATATTCGGTGGCCCGCAAGTGTCACGGCAATCTTATTTTCATTTTGAGTAACTTAATACCATTCCTGAGTAACTTAATTCCATTCTTGAGTAACTTAATTATATTTTGACTGTAGCTTAATTTCTTTTGGAGCAACTCACTTTTCTTCAAGCAGCAATTTTCAAAATGAAGATAAGATTTAGGGAAGGGGATGGTAGACCCCTCTGCTGTTCCTTTCGCAATTGGTTTGTCACTTCAGAGGGTCCGATTTTCCGCCATAAGAGTCGAAGCAAACAAATATTGTAAAGAACTATTGTGTACAAGAGACTGCATTTGGTTGATTTGCCATCGAATAATGCCAACATTACTCTTTTGTCTCCACTGGTTGGATTCCACACCATGCACGTCATGACTTTGGGAATTCATTTTGTTCAACGTCCCAACACGTTTTAATATCCCACAGTTTAGCTCTAGCTTTGTTGGCGACGGTCATGTATGTGTCCTGCTCTTGCAGTCCACCTTGAGATCCACAATTTCTATGTGAACTTTTAGTTTCAACTCAAGTTTACTATTCTTGTCACAGCTACGTTTAATTTTTATATCACAATTTTTAATTCTGACACCGTGGATTATCCGTCGCTAGATCTTTCTGTTTGGGAGCTAAACTTATTCACTGTTTAGTAATGGAGATCAATGTGAGGAATTACAGTCGGGCGAAGCTTCTATCATTACGCCACACTGCCACACAGTTCAAGGATCTAAATTGGTACTATAAACCGTCATCACCAACACCAAAGAAGAGGAGAAAAAGAGGAAAGCGGGCTGGCCGAAAATTCCACAAATCTCATCCGCCCAGCGGCAAACCCGAACATCCAGAAAGCATCACCCTTTGCCAATCATTTACGTACTGTATACAACAGACCAAAGGCCTCTTTCTTCGTACATCGCAGAAAAAGGCAAGGAAAATCTAAGTAAGAAACCAACTCCCTTCCTTCATTTGACCAAGTGCAGTCTCAATGCATTTCGAGATTCATGTTATGGTTGACCTCTGCCCTATTTTTAACACAAGAAAACGGCTTTGTTTGAAGCGTGTTCAACCGTACTCTTTTCTGAGATAGTCAATTTCAAGGATTGTTCTTAGCTGTCAAAATTGTCAATTTCAGCTCGAAAACACGTGACTGTAGTAGCTTAAATCCCAGAATGCATCTGGACTGCACTTGGCAAATTGTTCTTAACATTCAGAGTTAACAACCTAGTCGCAGAAGTGCAAGTTCTCTTCAATAAAACAAACCCGGACATCATAATCGGGACATGGACATGACAGAAGAGGAGATATTAACTCCTCCGAAGTCATTCGTCACTTATAGGAATGTCAGAATCCCCGACAGAGGCGGCCGCGTTCATATAGCTGTCAAAAATAACCTCGTTAGTTCAATAATTTACACCAGCACGACCTATGAACTGCTGTGCTTCAAAATAAAAACAGACAGTGACAAGTCAGTGCTCACTTTTTCCGTCTGCGGACCCTCGTGACAACAGAGGCGTCATAGCTGGAATTGCAAAATTAAGATGCTCCCACCCAAACAGTAAATTTTGGTCAGCTGGCGATTGTAACTTACCTGGCATTGACTGGAAGGCGTTGTCTGTCACAGGCTCATAGTAACTCACGTGAGATTAATAATAATCTGTACCTCGAGCTAGCCACAACCTGTTCTCTACAACAGATTTTTTAACCCCTACTACTAGAGGCGACAACATTATTGATGTATTCATGACTAGCCACCCTTCCCTCGTAGCGACACAGAAGACCACACCAGGCCCCTTATTCATTGACCGAGACTAAAGCGTAGTCCGAGACTAAACGTATAATCTGGACTGAATTGCTGAAATCAATAAATTCGAGTTGAGATTTAGTCCCGGAATATGCTTCAGTCTTTCTCCATGAATAAGGTCCCTGGTGAGAAGGATCATGATGGACAACCGCAAGATACAACCGCAAGGATCTTGAAACAGACTCGTCGCATTATTTACTTGTGGGAAAAGACCAATGTTGTAGGATTGCATCGTGATGCCTCTGAATTTGCTAAGATATTACACGAAACAATAAGATATTTCAAGAAACAACATTTTGAAGTAGAAATGAGATGTAGGAAGTATTTAAGAATACAATTAGAAGAATCCAAGACGATAATGTGCCACACAAACTGACAAAATCGTACAACACCAACCTTTGGATGAACGCAGCCACCAGGTGGACGATTAGAAAAAGAGAACGGGCATATCGCAAGGCCAAATGCACTAACAAGAACAGAGACAGTGTAAGATACGCTCGCCTAATTAGAACAGAGACACGCCACAGCATAGAAGAGCCCATAACAGCTATATTCAAAACATCATAAACCCAGATTACGTGAACAACCCAAAGGAGTTCTGGTCCTACGTAAATGGTTAAAGATCAGGCGTGACTGCGCTAAACATCAGACAGTACACTCTTAACTGAAACTCCTGGCAAAGCGGAGACCTTGATTGCACAATTCAGCTCTGCGTATACACAAGGGAAAACACAACCCAAATGCCAAACATGGGACCCAGCAATCTACCTGTCATGCATAAAATCTCTAACCAGACAACGAAACTCTGCCAGACATTGTTACAAACTGGGCGGCCAACCACTGGAGACAGTACAGACCTACAAATACCTCGGAGTTGTTTTCCAAAGTGATCTGTCCTTGCGAGATCATGTAAACGACATAGCTGCCGGCGTATCAAGGCTAATTGGTTTCCTACGCAGAAATCTCAAGGCATGTCCAGAAGCAGTCAAAGCGAGAGCTTTTACAATCCTAATCCGACCAACTCTGAAGTTTGCGGGAACAGCCTGCGACCAATACCATCAGCAACATGCATAACATTGGAGCCGCTTTAAAGAAATGCTGCTAAATTCGGATTGCATAAGCAGGGAGCAAGGATGTGTTACAGCCATGCTACAACATCTTGGCTGCGAGCTTCTCTCGGAACGGAGGAAACGCGTCAGAGTCACCTTGGTGTACAAGATCCTTAATGGTATTGTAGACATACCCGATTTGAAACAAGAACTAAAGATAGCTGGAGAACATAAAACCCGGCAATGGCTGCACGTCGAGATGTTCTACGTTACTCCTTTTTACCTAGAACCATCATGTCATGGAACAGCATCTCCCATAAAACCAGGTCGACAAAGACCTTTAAATGCTTCCGGTCTTCCATTGCAAACCACAGGCTGTCTTGAAACTTTGTAATATTGTAAGCTAATTTCGAACCATAGCTCCTGTTTCTCAAGTTCACCATTTTAACATGTTCGCAAGCTGTAGCTCCGGCTACTTTTAAATAGAAACTGTCTAAAGTTTAGTTTAAATTTTCACTTTGTAAAGCTATATTTAATATCATACCCTTGTCTGTTATCCCTTACAAAATTGTAGCGTAAATTTTTAAATTTTCTGCCAGATATAGTCTGTATATACCGCTGGAGCCGTACAGTCGTACACTCAATGCTCCTGTATTGTAAGATGGTGGCAATTATTTTGGAGAAGCAATTGACATTTTCAGTTCCTCGTAGTTTTTTTATGCAACATACGTAACTGTTCCTTTTAAAACCCTGTTCGTTTTCTTGGCAGGCCCTGGCCATTACTCTGCCAAGAAAGCACAAACGAATTCAAGAAATCCGCAACAGTCTTCCGTATTTGCGTCGACCACAGCAAGACTGAGAACGCCAACGCCAGTCATAACGGTAACTGCAAAACTTGAAATTCAGATTTGCTCTGCGTATGTTTATTCACTAACTACGAACTTCAAACTCGTTATTTGCTTGTAAAAACTGCTTAATATGGCCTAAAATAACGAATAAGAAGAAGACTTTGTTTTGTTTAGTGAGTCAAAGTTTCTGAATATGATGAGCGTTTATTTTCAGAGTTATACTTAAGAAATGTTTTGCTTGACTTGAAGCATGCTAAAGATTTTGTAGCCATGAAGTAAAGTAAAACGAGTTTAAAAAGAGAATAGAAGTGAAAATGACAAGTGTTGTGTTTCACAGTGAATAATCCGGGTTACTTCTACGATTCATGAATGGCAATTGATTAACCAATCAGAGAAGAGACAATTAATTAACCAATCATAGAAGAGACAATTGATTAACCAATCAGAGAAGAGACAACTGATTAACCAATCAGAGAAGAGACAATTGATCAGCCAATTAGAGAAGAGACAATTTGAACTGCATTGTGTATTTTCGTCAAACTACAACAAGAGCGAACGACAATGTTTCTCGTGCGAAAGAGGCTTTTATGTACATGCGCCATGTGCTTCTTCTGCAGGGCGAGATTCATTTGAACATAGTACCATTTGTTTTCGTTTTAGGAGAACCCACCGCCTGGCTCTTACGAAGTCAGTTCATCATACGATCGCACACAGGGTGAGGAAACGTAGTGATTACATTTTTGCGCCTGAAATTTGTTGCGATTCCAAGCATTGAATGTTAACTGTCATCTCCATTTTACGCATACCTACAATCACAGACGACTCGGCGAAATGTATCTGAGAGGGACACACTGAGAGAAGACATACATGCATAAAGGGGCAGGGGTTTAACTGCATTTTTCCTGAAGCTGAGAACCATCAGGAGTCTTCTCATGGTCATACTGTATCCCATCTTTGAAGTAAAGTAAAATATCATCTTTCAATTTATATGTTGCCTTTCTTTGGTATAGAAGACGGAAACCAAGTACAACATTTACTAAGTGAATCAGATAGTGAGTAACATTTAAGTTATGACAAAATGTAGAAAATGAAACTTGAAGAATATGTATACAATTATGATTGATATAAAAGTTAAATGTTATCTACACACACAGGACACGAGGCGTATATTGCTGATTGCGGATGTTCTAGTAGTATTCGCACAGCCATCCAGTGATATATTTTAGATTTATTTAGTACTGTGTTCATCTCATGCCATTTTAATTATTCATATGTTCCACAGGTCGTGTGCTTTATCCTAATTCGTTGCCATGCCAACCCAATGCGTCGAGAAGAGGCGGCTTCCTCTCTTCTAGTAAGAGGTTTAACAGTGCTCTTCATCCGTCTCCAGTTGACCTTGACGCATCCACGCCAGGTACAAAATCCTACGCATTTCTTCTTCTCGTTCGTGCGTATGACTGATATTTATTGGTAGACGTTAGGCTCACTGTAGTGTCAAGGGACTTACGATGAAAGGTAAATGTCAAGACGAGCTCAAAATACAACTGTCCTTGTCAGGCAAAAATGTATTCTGGGAAACGTTCCCAAGTTGGTATGTCTAGACCATGCTTGGAACCACGCATGGGTTAACAGAAGAAAAATACTAGTCAATCAACTTTATACATGTAGAAATTATTATTAACAAAAAGAGGGTTTCTCTTCACCAGTAGACTTTCAAACATTAATTGTTTTAAATTAAGATTTGGTGGTAAGTTATAGAACCCAGCAAGATCTTAAAAGATTCAACAACGATTTCTTATTGATTCTTTAGCATTCTATTAAAACGTGCCTTTGCCTTTATCAAACGTGTTCTTTATCATTTGGTCGATTTCCCTTTACGCTAGCTCCTGGCCAGTACGAAGTTAAACCGCCTCCTACTCCTGGTGGCCTCCTTGTCACGCAGCAGGAGAGATTTAAACCAACCCAAAACGATGTGCCCGGACCAGGAGCGTACGAGGTAAGCAAGACTGCTGTTTCACTGATGGGCCGTTATTTGTATGCTACTAACTAGAGAGTTTAGTTGGGGGCTACCTTTCTAGACACTGTACAGTTTGTATAACTACAGTATACAAACGGGGCTCTACATGAAGAGGCCTCTTAATGCACTTACTTTATAAAATACGTCATAAATTACGGTCAAACGCATCTGAAAACGTAACATCAAAGTAAGACAATTCAACATTCAATACATCACCATACAATACCATCCTGCTCTGTCCTTGGCAACGCATCTCGGTCGTTTGCCAGGTGATGACGTCGTGGAGTGACGGGTGGGCGTATTGCTCAGATCTACGATATGGCCTCTTTGAAAGAGTCTCTTTGACCGGACAATAATTTCAGTGATGCCAAGTCTCTGTTTTAAGATATGCCGATGTTTTATTGTCACCTGAAGGTATCTCTATATTACCATAAGATTATAGTTGAAATATATCATCAATCTATCTATCTACAGCTACAGTGTAATTCAGTATCACCTCGGTTAATATCACAACCAGTGCAGTTTTAAGCAGTCAGAGGGCCTCAAGTACTTTTACCCAAAGAGGGGCCTAATTTTTAACGATTACCGTAAATAGCCCAAAACTTACTATTATTTAAATGTTCGCCCATTGGCATATCAAAGATGTTTCTTTTGCTGACAGACAGTAAACCAGGGAAAATAAACTCAATAGCACTCTGCAGTTGATTGCACACTGCGATAGATCTCAACATACTGTAATCTTTGAACTGGCATTAAGAAGGGCCTATCCAGACTGAGGTTCTAAAGCACGTGCTTGGAGTGCCTACTGGTTAAAACGGCCCTGGTCACAACCCGTTTATTATCACTGCAGTTTGAAAACCTAGCTCTGTCAGAATCAATTATTCAACCCGCTTAATCTCACTGCTTGCTTGTTATGCGATATGTGGTTAGAAAGCAATAGTACTACTAATATGGTATGGAGCAAGAAATGTTGGCGAACAGACACATCGATATTATTCAGTTCTTTATACAGTTTTTATTTTCATGTTGCTTTCAGTTCAGCCCTGCGTTCCGTCATTCCGTATTGAAAGGGACATTCAATTCAACACTGAATAACCCAATCGCCACAGCGTTCGATAAAACCGAGGCGGAAGCACCTCCAGTGGAGACCCTGTCGATATTAGCATAAATCACACAAATATTTAGGTACAAGGCCTTAAATCAGGCTTGTGTGTATCATTATACAAATGTAAAGGAAATATTGTATATTTTAGCTGGCTTACAACTGTCGTTCGAATTATTTTTGATCATTAAACAC
Source organism: Calvadosia cruxmelitensis (assembly GCA_900245855.1). Classification (NCBI taxonomy): domain Eukaryota; kingdom Metazoa; phylum Cnidaria; class Staurozoa; order Stauromedusae; family Kishinouyeidae; genus Calvadosia; species Calvadosia cruxmelitensis. Next base: position 9,786 of record OFHS01001892.1, read on the forward strand.
TGTGCTAAGATATTTGTTTTTGCGCATGCGTGTCACTGGATACTGTTCAATCGAAGCTCTCCCTGATGCGGTATCTAGATTGAGTCTTCTCGACTCGACAGTTGTAGTTTAATTATCTTCTCCGTGCAGTGTACCAAGTCAATGTTAGAGGTCTTCAGTCAAGAGATCTGCCTGCAGACTAGTGCATGTTTCGTTCGTCATATATTGGAGAATTTACAGACATTGATATTGGAGAATTCCAATCGCAGTGTATTTATTAATGAAGTTTCAGTTTGTATAGTTTGCCTGATAAACGACAATAGTTCAATGGCCAGGCAGCTTGTCTTTATACGTCCTGTTCTTTGATTGCTTGTAGTGGGGAAGTAGCTTGGCATTCATTGGACGAGGCAATTGTTGGGAGCATGTGATTGGATCTGTTCTTGCTATATTGACTCGACCCTTTAGGCGTGGACATCCCTGGGTCGATTTTAACGGTAAAGAAACAGTGAAACGTCTGCTTTAAACCACGCCTGAAGGCACTGCTGAATGAGAAGTATAATATTGGATTTCCAGCACTGTTCAAATACTGCAGGAAAAATGCAAAGCTAGTCACCCACATTGGCATTGCGGTGAAACAACGCACGAAATATGGATGGAAATAAAATAAGAATTGAACGCAGAAGCCTGGTAACCAGCAGATGGCAAACAGGGCGGACACACAGATCAGCATCTTGATGACTTTTCGCTTCTGCTTGAGGCTGTGTCTCTCCGCTCTTGAGCTGCTCTCACCCGGTGCCCTATGTCGCCATACCTTTCTACCAAGGATCGAATACAGCACCGCAATTGTCATAACAGGTAGCAGGTAAAGTCCAGTGAATAATATCACAGTGTAATGCTTTGGACTTGTGGAGTTGTCAAAAGGTTCCCTCCATATTTCAGTACAGTATTTCTTCCCACTGGACGGATCAACCCATATTGATTGCGCGTAGAGTGCCGGCGAGGAGAACGCCAGTGAGCAAATCCATATAACAACCACCATAACAAAGAGCCTCTTTCTGTCGATGATCTTCTTCATTGGATAAACAACCGCTAGAAAACGATCGACGGTCACAGCTACGATGCTTAGAATGGAGGCCGCCACAGATATATAAATGCATGTGATGAGACCCTTGCAGAGGAATGTCCCAGCCGGCCATTCCTTCTTGAAGGTTGTGATGTCAAGCACTTCCCATGTCATCGGTAGAATGGTAATGACCAAATCAGCAACACTCATATTGACGATTAACATATTGGTCGTACCGCGCATGTTCTTATTCAGTAGAACAATCAGAATGACAAGTGTATTGCCAATCAGAGATACCACAATGACAATAACAAATAAAGCAACCATAACCCGTTCGAAGTCTTTCCCGAGAGGCGCAGCGATTGGACATTCAGATGATGTGACGTTTGCCATTGGACCAAGAGTTGTCGACGAATTGTTGGTTGCCATAGTGATACTTTCAGTAAGTGGCTAGGTTTTGTTGTACGCCATCTGCTAAGAGGGTTTGTAGTTTCTATCGCCTGAAAATAAAGAGCAGTCACAAAAAATGGGATTCTGATAACATCGCTTTAAAGTATTTTTGGATTACAATTTATTTAGTAAATCGATTTACTAACGGGGTAAAGCAATCAAGAGCTCACCTCTTCCAGCGAATAAGCATGGCAATATAATGGGGAAACGCTGCTTGTGTTTTGGGCACTATTCCCACAACCATTTCATTGGAAGAGATTTTTAATTTGTAAATAGCTTAGTCAGGTTTAGTTTTAAGTATTTTAACTGCAATTTTTATAAGTAGCTATTGGCATGCATAGTTTTTATTAGTTTAAATTAATTTACTTTTAGGAAAGTTTGTCTTTATAGATTGTTGATGTAATTATTTGAAATGAAATAAATATATTTATTTATTACAATATATTTAGTTATTTCCAGGCAGTATGTAGCCTGATGTGAAACTATCTCACAGACAAAGAAAGAGCCACGTTAACGTCATGCTTCTCCAGCACAGTTCAAAGAGAACTACGAGAAATGGAAACTAAAGGAACCTTACTAGAAAGGCTATCATGACTTACTAACTACCACTAATCAATACTCAACATGATTTAGTTTAGTTTCTTGAAGTTTAACATTTACTGTACTGTATTAATTTCTTTACATATCTATTGTTGATCGTATCGATTTAATCGAGTCAATGGTTCATTTTAATTACGAGCATAAATAAAATTTACACACACAAACGTCCTGTATAGTAGCCAGAGGGTTGAGTTACTGCATAAAATGCAAAAAGTTAGTCGCAAGAGCAACTTCACATTTCAAGGAATATATTCTCAACTTAACGTCGTGGCACGCCCAGAGACAAGAACCACGACTAGCTTTGTATCTATCAACTTCTCATCACGAGGACACGAACAGAACTAAATTACGTTACAGAATACAGTGACTCTAGGTTACGACATAACATCATGACATCATTTTCACAAGGGATATTAACACAAGAGAACAATAATTATACAGGAAGACAACCGGAAACATGACAACCAATACGTGGGACGACAACAGGATTGCAGGAATTACACAACCAATATACTTAAGTACAGGAATACTTGTCCACGCTATAAACCAGCACTAAGCCAGCTAGGAACATAGCTATTGCCCTTCATAAGACCAAATCTTAATTCAGAATGATAATATTCGAAATAAGAACAAATTATTCCCCAGAACATGATTTTCAGTATGTATTTTGACAGCGACAAACCCGAAATAATTCTATTCCATCTTTAGCTTAAACTTAATTATGTTATGTAGACTATCAATAGGATTTAAGCAGAAAAGGTTGGCATAATCTGAATTTGTCTATACATGCTCATGACATATGCCATGTCCGTATAGTTTTAACGGAGATCTGGCAGTGAGATACTTGAAGAGCTGCCTGTCTGGTGACAAGAAAATCGTAAATTGAATATTATGAGCGATGATTTTACGGAGCTCATAAAAGAAGCTACTAAAATAAGGTATACTTTGCTTGGAGAGGGATCCATTAAAAACAAAGCGTCTACATGACGTATCTTCAACGTAAGAGACGCCTATGCAACGTCATTAGACATCATAAACGCGTTTAGCGTACATTGGGAAATTCTTTAAGTAAGTAACATATTTAGTCAGAAGATACATCCAGTAAAAGCAAGTCGTCTATATGACGATCGGGATACAACGTTGCCTTGGCGTCTCTTAGGTCGCTAGTATACCTTATAGAGACACGATGTTCCTTAAGAAAAATCGGTATTATTCAAGTACAGCGCGAGATGGATAGCAAGCTAAATCCGAAGCATATGAATCAGACAGACTATATCTATTGTGCTATCCATCAGAGCTGTAATAGATAGTTGCAAAGAGGGCTGTAAAGTAACTACTTACTTTAAAATGGCTAGGCGCTTGAAAACTTTCTTGTTGCGTAAGTTTTGAAGTAATTAGTTATTGCAACTTTACGAAGAACAGCATGATTGCAATTTTAGTTTTTAGGAACAATTTTATAATAGGTTTCTTAGGTTGTATAGTTTTATAATAGGTTTTTAAATTGTATAGTTTAAAGATAATTCATTAGAAATGTATAGCTGGTGTATTAATTATTTTATTTTATTCCATTATATTGTATTAGACATTTTTACCAGAATTACTTTTGTAAGTTATCCGTTTATATCAAAATAAATTGATTTGAAAAAAAAGAAAATAAAAGAAGAAAATACTAGTTATTTTTCTTTGAACGTAAAACTGTGAGTATAGATGTGCAACTTTTCATAGCTACTTTTGTTTACAAGTAGTTACTTTTTATCTCTGGAATAATTACAGTCGATCGTTGGTACCTTTAAGATAAAATAAGCTTCAAAGCATTCATGTACTGTATGCATGGAAAATTCCACAGCAGACGGTAAATTGCAATTCTTTTAAAATACACATGTAAATTGTAATTTCGTTATTACGTTAACATCGATGAAATCAACTTTGTAACTAGCTGTAACTAATTACATTTCCTGACAAGTGGCTAGTAACTTTTGGAAAATACTGTTAGATAATAATAACTTTGAAAATAATTTTTATTTTTCGAAATAAGTAATTCTAACTAGGTAACCAGTTATTTTAAAAGGTAACTTTTACAGTTCTGGTTGCAAAATATATCAGACAATATATTACCACCATCAAACTGTGGAAACAATATATCGCATAGTTGGTGCAAAACAGTTTTACTAAAATTATATGAGTATGTATGAGTATGAGTATATATTTAGACCATATCGTAAACGAAATACAAAACAATTGATTACAGAAAGTGTGAATAGCAAGTAATTTGGTTACATGATATGATCATGGGTCATCCCTTAAGCACAAATGTGCTTGTTTGTTCGGGAGACGCAAGAGTTAAAATAGTTTCATAGCTATACAAGTACAATTAGCATAGATTTACTGAACTAAAAAGTTGGGTAGCAATGGTAGTAATCAAAGGAGAAAAATAAAAAAATAAAAGTGAAAGAAATATTATAGACTACAGATGAATTAGAACAAGACATCTTTTATCGACTTACTGTACAGTAAATCTTCTTTTTCCTTCTTAGTGGTTGCAGCTTGAACCCGTAAATCGCATTGTACAGCGAAGCTCAACCATTAAGACCAGGCATCATTGTACTGCCTGAAATCACTGATTGATACATCGCGCTGAATTTTCATGTCAGCTTTGTTGCAAGTCTTTTAAAATGTGATGAATTATTTATTGTCTTCAAGGCGCTTGCAGATTAAAATAATCTAGTCGCTCTATTTAATGTCATTTTGATTGCTGTGAAATCGGTAGTTGTCAAAGCTTAAATTGGCGTAGTAAAATTACTACTATTAGCTTTCCAGTGCATAAGATGGTGTGCAAATTGAATAGTTTTAATAGAATCCAGGTGGCGATATTTACCACGATGAGATATGTAAGCGACCGGCGTGAAGACTCAAGAGTTAGTCAAATTTGGCCAATTGCGCGAATTATTCAGTGCCGACTGAATGGAATCCGGTACCGTTTATCGTATTAAGTAACTATTGTTTCGTTTCTCTATAGTAGCCGTCTCTTTATTTCTCTAAATTGATCATAATAGACTTAAGAAGGAGATCCCATCTCAACCCTTGAGCTTACTCGTGCAGACAATAACATTGCAGTAAAGCTAGAGCCAGACAAACACAAAACGTCTCAGGGGTTTTTATATATTTTTAGCGTAATATACTTTTTATTCTCAAAATTATTTTATTTAAATATAAATATGAATTAAATACGCTAATTCTAACAATTATTCTACTTTGGCAAAAGTGCCGCGTACGTTCTCGCTCTCAGGGTTTTGATAAAACGCACGCTCCCAGGACAGTTGTTGCGACGTGTCTCAAACGTCGCAAATACTTTGTAAGAAAGCCTGGTTCTTGCAAGGAACGAGCAGCGATTCAATACTCTTGTTATTAGAACACACTCCAAGTCTTCAAGTGAATTTCAAAGATCAATTCTGAGTAAAATAGCTAACAACTGAAGAACATTTTGAAGCTAAAACTTTGAAAAACATCGCAACTTTCTGATTTGATTTGATTGATTTGATTTCTGTAACATTAATACGAAAGGCAAATACAGGATATAAATATCCCTAACGCATAGCCTATGCCAATTTACATTACTGTGTTAGATTTATTTTGTCTAAACGACACTTGAAACAAAACAAAGTTCAAATTATAGTCAAACAACTACAATATTGAAGCATGCAGAAAATAACAGAAAACTAAGAACATTTTGAAAGCATTCTGAGGCTCAATCATGTAAACAAATAGAAATATCGAACATCAGGTTAAAGCATTACTGCTTCGTATACAATATAAAGTCTAACAAGTCACAATAGTTTTCAGCATGGCAGTGCAACGTTGCGGCGCAGCCTGTCTTTTATAGGCATATATCCCATCAAGAATTTGGTGGACGATAATTTCAGTTTGTAACTAATCAGGTCAGATTTGCTTCAATAGTAAGTTTAGTAGCAATTATTGTAAATATTTCCATAATTATGTAGATGCAACAGGGAACCGAATGAAACTCGGTCTAAGCAAGAGAAAATTACCATGATAAAACGCAGCAAAACAAGGCTGAATCAGATCAGTATTCTTAGGATCAGTATTATGAAATTGAAAGAGCGGGCTAGCATGAATATTTTATAGAACAGATGAAATTAGGTCTGGGAATTAAAGTTAAGCTTGCCACAGCTAAAGTTCTAAATTATACTATCACAGTTCCCTTGCCTGCAATTTGGACTAGAAATACAAATACTTGAGTATAATATGTTCTACTCTCAGGCAGGTGCATCTGAACGCTAATCTTCTGTACGCAGCAGAATCCCACGAAGATCAAAATCCTTACATCAGAAAACATGCTTGTTCTTTACGATAAAGATTTTGTTATGTTCCCATACAGTATACTGCAATGTTGCTATTTTCCTGGAAGTTTTTATACAGTCCTGAAGACACATTATGAGCCAAGCAGTACGTGAAAGGAAGATTAACACTTTGACAAGATGGCGGCGAGCTGTGGTACGTTCTGGAATTGCAATATATCCAACCGCAAACGTAATTTCTCCAACTTAATGGAGAGTGGAACACAGCGAGCTGCTCACCGCACTAATTATTTGCAATATTGTAATCAATGGCCAGAGCTCATAATGTAATATAGGGTAGTAGGTTAGAAAAGCTGTCCAAGAAGAATTGGTTGCTGGTATTAAACGTTACAAGCCGAAAACCGCAAATGTACCAGCTGCAGTGTCTTATCTTAAACTTGAGCAGGTAACTAGTACGAATTCAAGACAATTATCTTGTAAACAAATATAAAAGGACCTTTCAACGTGCAGTCAGAGCTCTCGAAAATACAAGTTTGGTAATGATTGTGTAATTTACTTCATTCAATTAAACAATATCATGATAAGTTGTTTAGTCTCCTATTTCATAATCCTGCTTGTAATAATCCGCAAACTGAGACTGAATAATCGCCATCAAAAGTTGTCTCATATTCAAGACATGAGATTTGTAACAGATTGTTCCACCCATGTCCATGTCAAGATTACACTTAAAACCATCTATATACAATCGGACATTAATTGCACGTTTTGAGATCCTTCTTTTCAGCTGTTTTAAGTGCGTGTAAATAAAACGCGTAGGCCTGCAGATCTGTTTACAAAGTAGTTCATTCCTTTAATTCATAGTATTTTTAGATATTCTCTATATTTGTAGTCTAAATTCGGATGTGGGGGCGATCTATTCGATAACGCAGTTGCTCTAAAATATGGCAATGCATATTCAGCAAGACAAGATGTTGAAACATTAGAAAAGATTAGACTTCAAACAGTAACAGTCCAACAATAAACATTGTACATTCACGCAACATAAATAGCAACTAAGATTCAAATATCTGTAAACAGAAGAACACCTCACCTTGTATGACCGAAGATTTCTCTCCTTTGTCAGAATGAATAAGATTGATCTTGGACTGCCACGAAGTCTTCACAGCAGAACGTCGCATTGATATGTCCCACAAGAGAGACGAGGTCGTAGTTATCTAAGTAATTCCACAAAGACTCTATTGTTTTATACACAATGAAGACATCATCTGTTTGCAGATTTGCAAGTTAGATGGCAAGTGCTCAAAAGAAACAAAAGCATCAAAGGATCAGGCTCAAGCCACAAGAACCATCACTAGCAGCAGCTGTTCACAGTAATAATCAATGCGCTGCAAACATTACACGATTGGTCACTCGCATAATGAAGTACAAGGGAAGGTCTTCTTCGTTATAGATAACTAACCAGGGATAATTTGAAACGGACGCAACTACGTGATTAGCAACTAGCTTATGGACAGCTATCTACATGGTTTTAGTACTTGAAACAAAATTAAGTCATTTGACATCCGCCAAAGTGAATTCATTAGAATTAATTAGTGTCTGCAAGAGGCGCAACTGTTTTAATTGCTGGTAAAATCTTATTAAAATCATCAATATCTTTTGAACGCAATCATACAGCCTCTCGTTCTACGGCAATTAATTTAGAATCTTTTACAAAAGTGTTTATTTGAACAGGAGCAAACGGCCTAGGGCTGATCTCTGAGAATTGACTTCACGATGCTCTGTAGCTTGTAGAGAAAAACAGCGAACAGCTTTGCAAGTGACCTATTCCTACATGCATTTAGTATCGACACATGCTCATCGCGTGCACCAGTGACAGCTGCATTAATGATAAACGTGACCATCTCAATGAGGACATGTACGTTGCCATGGCGTTCTTGATGTCCAACTACCATCTTACGATGTAGATCACGTGATTCCTATTCAACACCTGCCATTGTGTTATTGTTGCTAAGGGAGATAAGAAAAAGATCAAAAAGTCGGAATCATTTTGATAAGAATCACACAGTTTTGACGTGAATTTCTATTCACACAATGTACCTATAAATTCCAGATTAAAATCACAATTTAAGCCGAGATCAAGAAAACAACCTCACCAATCATGACGTTAATGGCTCAAAAGGTCACATTATTAGCACGTGGCCTTGAGAATTAAGATCAAACCAGTTACGTACTTAACAGCGTGACTGCCAACACTCCCACCTTTATCCATGGAGCTATATAAACACCAAACACCTGTTGATATGGAAAGGACTGACTCAGCCCACGTGTCAAAAGACACCTATCATGGGCAGTTAGCTTTTAGATGTGTACAATTTTACATCAATCAATCAATAATCTTTACTTATGGAGGGTATATCTCAATAAACCACAAGGTTTGTCTCCCTTGGGGCCCTCTTGCAATTGCTCAAAATGAATTACATTTGTAGGCCAAAAATGTAAAATATTCAAAACGTTTACAATTTTTAAGCACTGCAGTTTAACGTAAGGCTAAAAACTACCGAGAAAGAGTAATATACATGTTACCTGGAGCGCTGTAGATAGCTCTTCAAGTATGGTTTGGCATCATAAACGACTAGAGGGACCACTTTTTATGCTCGATAACCCAGGCCTGAATAGCGCCCTCTGTGAACCAAAATCTAACTTTAGGGGTTGTTTTAATGTTTATGAAATCAAGAAGGAGGTGACACAGATTGTATATTGCTCAGAGGAAACCTTCTAATATCTCCTTATTGAGATCGTTCTATACCTTGCAGAATGCTAAAAGAAAACTCAATTGTCCATCGAAGGAAAGTTTGAATTACTAGAGTGGTCTTTCTGGAACTTTCCAGGATAAAATTCTTATCTGGAGATTAAAAAACGCATCCCCATCGATAAGCTGTTTTGCAGAGATGCTTGGTTTGATGAGAGCTGCTTACTTGCAGATGGCCGTAGATATGAGAGCTACTTAAAGTTGCGAGAAACGAGCGCTGCAACTAAAACAATAATTTCCTTAGTTATATACTTATCATGCTTTAATTCGCTAAGCACATCTTCTATGCATTCTTGTAACTAAGTCAGTTGACCTCTGTCCAATGGGCTGAAACCAGGAAATTACTTTGTTTGGAGCGCATTAAACCGTACTCGTATAACTGATAGTGAGAAAAAATTAAGACGAAGCTGAGTGAAGACTGTTTTCTAAGAAATTGAATAGGCATACGCTATTTGCATGTCCTAACATTATCCCTCCACAAATCTAGTAAAATACATATTGTAAGTGTTTAGAACAAGGTACAGGCGTGAGGCGTTCATCTGATAGCCCTTAGATCTTTAGCAGCTTCAATTACAGAACAAGACAAACTTCAGTTTCCTTCGACGTCTTGCTCTGTCTCTTTGTCGTATATTTCTTTCCGTTGTTGGTGCTTTTCTTCGTATTCGGCTGTACTGTACCTTGAGAAAAATGAAATACTGACAATATATCAAAACGGCGCCAATGTCAGATGACATAGTCTTGCAAATGGATGCTATAGCGTATTCTATCATGATGCAGGCTTAAAATCAAAGGGCTTACATGCCGAAATCTCTTCTAAACTGCCGCAAGAAGGCTTGCTTTCAAATCGAACTGTTTCAAACAAGTGTAACATGGCGAATCGAAACGATTGTCAATGATCATAAGTGTGCTCAAAAATTGACAGCGATGTCATCTTACTACATTGTCAATTGAAATTCGTAACACTGAACTGTGCCCGTCGACTATTCAACCCAGCTGGGAGATGCAGCTTCGCAATTTGATATAATTATTATTTCACAAGAGTACAAGTTTACGGGACAAACGATCACGTGACATATACGAATACGAGGTAGCCAATCAGGGCATTATAACACGACCTTAGCCTTAAGCGGTATTCTACATCTGCTTTGATGGGTGAAGTTGCAGTTGGTCGGTTGTTTGGTCATCAGCGTTGCCTTAAATACCGTTGCTTCGCTATTAGTGCCGTGATTATCTCCGATTCAATGCCCGATAGAGCCAACTAACGCCTTGAAGACGTATCAGGTGCGGGGCTACTATTTTTGTGCGATTTTTTGTGCTCCCCATTGAGGCTCCCCATTTACACATTACTTTGCGTTGGCTTCTATATTCTAACTTGGATGGATCGAGTATTAGTCTAATTCTATCCAAATTGAAATCACGACTTTCTTACTTGAAGAATGAGCACAGCCGTAGGAATAGAGCGCCCAGGCATATTATCAAAGCCAATAGGACAAGTAGCGTCCAGACGTCAGCTTCGAAATGGAGAATACCCGGATGGCCATGCTCAGGTTCTCCATTGATCGTCATGTTGCCACGGTGAGGAAAACGATGTTGTTTAGGATCTTGTACTCAATGACAAACTGCAAAAAGTAACAATCTCGATATAAATAATTCGAAGGCAACGGATAATAATCAGTTTCTTCGTTGTCGGTATATATTAGGGTGGTTAAAAAAGTCGACTTTCGAAATGTTACCGGGATCAAGGCGAAAAAGTTGTGAAACATGGTAAAAACGTTGCATGCAAAAGGAAATTCAATTCAAAGCACGTTTAGAACTCCCGAATTGAGCTTGAAGTTTTGCCCTTTGGAGCCGTTTTTCTCCGTAGTGAGCCTTGTTGCGCGACTTCCGTTTTGAGCACAAATCGGGTTGAATTCGTAAAACCGCTATTATGACTCTGTTTCAGGGCGTAATGTAATTATTTTACTCTTGCTAGAACGAAAAATGAATTGTCTTTCTTATGCATTTAATTATAGTGCGGAAAACGTATGGAAACGTAACAAATCGCGCCTTCAAACCCGTAATTTTGATATATGAGCAAATTTCTGAATAAGAGCTGAAATTGGCATCGATGGAAAAAGTTATAAGATATAACAAGGCTTTCACGGGGTCTGAACATCATTTACCTACATATTAATATCAAAACCAGTTCGGTTCATAAAGTAGTTTCGGTACAATTGGATTAATTTCACAGCAGACTAGCAATTTTTAAGCTAAAATCTGGTCTTTTGAGATGACTTTTGTTTGGTCGCGCGGCCACATTTGCTCTGTAGACGTAAAATTTAAACTGACGTGTAGCTAAATGACTCAGGATTCGGGTAAGCATGTTCTTTTGTTTACTGTCCTCTGACTTTTGTGAGCTAATTTAGTTTTACATAGCCCTACTTCAAAATCGCCCTTCGCGGCATCCAACTAAGGAGTCGCGGTAATCAAGTTTCATGTGTGCGATCGCTTATCCAGTTTCATGAAAGTGTTCTCGGAAATCGATTATAATTACGTCGTCTGCTGTTGCTATCTCGTTACGGACATGAAATGAACGCTCACTGGTGCAGTGTGTCTACCTGATCTATCAAGGACATCACATAAATGACAACAGCACCTTGCCATTTGAACAGCCGTTGCGTACCGTATTTCAATTCTGAGAAGTGAGAACACAAGCCGCACTACATGAATCATATCTCTGAAGACGCCGGACTTTGCGATCAACCAATTTTAATGGAAAGCAGAAATGAAATGAAAACCTGCCTACGGGAATTCCAGGACACGTTGACGCTTTTTCGTCAACAAAGGTTTCATGAAGCAACTTTAGTCGCTAAACGGAAATTGTTTTGGAAGCACTTCTTTTCCCTCGAAAAGGGCCATCCTGCCGTTCATTTACCTTTATTTACTGAAACTACTACAGTTCAAGCAATAGGCTGATTTCAATATATATATATGCAGCTTGATAGCAAACAGAATCAATGAAATTATCTTCACATCTAGCCGATTCTTCTGTCCGTGGCAATTTGACATTTTGTATGGAAAATTTCTCAAAAGTCAAAGCTGCGGCATTTAAACTCAGATTCTCGGAGTTATGGGGCTGTTTCGTTGTCCGTCAGAGTGAAATAAAGGTTGAATGAGCCGTAAAATTTGCAAGACCATTTTGCAACGATTGGTCGAGAGTTTCACGTTTGATGCTATAAGACGTCTCGTGAAATCTGACTCCTCTCGCTGCTGATAATGATTGACAAGGCGGTGCTTTCGCATCTGATCGCCATCACCGCTTGTACGGCTCACCTCGCTGTACGGCAGAACTCAAAACGACGATTCAGGAGTTCTAAACGTGCTTCGAATTAAATTTCCTTTTGCATGCAACTTTTTTACCCTGTTTCACAACTTTTTGGCCTTGATCCCGATAACTTTTCGAAAGTCGACTTTTTTTTAAACCACCCTAGTATATATATTCAAGGCCGTGTTGTGTAACATAATAGAAAAATGTGAATCAGTATAATTACTCTGCATTGTCAATTTGTTAATAAAATGGACTGCTGCTGTCATAAACTGTGCGCAGAATAATCCATTCATCTTTCCTTTCTAGAGATATCCAGAATGATGCCATTGCGATGATGTTCAAGAGGTACAAGGTCATTTTGTCTGCACCAACGTCTATTGGAATGTCCTTGTTCTGGATCGTTGGCAGGCCTTGTGCTCAAATTCTCTTGAACGGTGGTTTTTAAAAGGGATGGTTAAATGAAATTACGGAATACGCCCAACTTGTCCCAATCGATATCTAGGAAACAAGTGCTCTTGTTCGTCCCTTATGTCAATAATTGATACCATTGACACCAATTGAGTGAAATAGTTCTGGATCCTGTAGGTTGCAACATATAGCCTGGTTTGCATTTACAGCCAATCTCCCTCAACATCAACGCTATTTTTTCCAAATTCCCAGTGAAAGTCGCTTATTGTCCGGTTTAGGATGATGCTGTAAATATATTTACTATAGAAACCTGCAATGGCAGAGTAACAGATCACGATTATAATCCTGATACGTATATGTGACCTCAAGAACGCGAAAATTCCTGGTGAAAATCATCGACGATGTTGTAAAACTCGCACCCGAATCTGGCACCATTTTCATGTTTACAAGAGCACTTTGTTAAGGGATTGCGATCTAGAAAACGATCCTGATCTCCACATTTAGCACTGTCTAATGAACATTCTATCCGGATCGCGATCCGACTCCTTAACATTCAGATGGAAATCATTCGACGAAATCGTCGTGTATACATTTTTTGATCACTATACGTTGACTTGTTTCATTGATTTTGAGTTAAATTGAAGCTGTAATGATGCCATTCGAGGCAATAAATTAGCGTCAGCATAATATTGGTCTTCTAGAATAATGTGTAAATATATTAGAAGAGAAAGAGTATGATTATTCAGTTGGAAACGGCAATGTAAAGATCATTCTTCGACTTTGTTTCTGCATGCTACGAAACGAAAATGCCATCTACATGTTTTGGAGCTATAAGAAGGCCCGTATGTGGCGGTCCCATTTAGAATTCACGTCACAACTCAGACCGCCAATCAGCGCCCTCCGTCAGTCGCTATTAATGTCTTGTATTCCATAATGTCGTTCTCTTGCAATCTCTACTCTCGGGCCATCGGACAAGTTGGCTACCCTCCGTAGTATCTACCACATTTATATATTCAACGTTATACTTGTAAATTGCTTTGAACCCACCTTCCATATAAAAAGTATTTTATAAACTTATTGGATTTTTAGGGTACAGCTTAGGAATTGATTTCTTAGAAGGAGATGTAAGGCATTCCTTCCCTTTCTGCAGCCTCAGGGTAACGCATTCAGCAAGCGTTTAGCAACCCTTCAGCTGCCCGCCCTGGGCACGGGTGAAATCTTCGTTGCAGGGAAGGTGAATGGTTAACTGTGGCGTGTATGTTCGTCAACTCGGTGGCATATATTGGCACACATACTGAACAGCACATCAGACATTCTGGTTTTCTGGATACTCACTGATGTGTTCACTGCACGTAGAGAGAGGACTAGCATCCTCTCTGCGCTTTCATTTGCTACATTTACCATGATACACAACATTACAATTTCTCAAAGATGCCTGCAGGCAGTGGGGCCCCCGAGTACTACCTCAGGTTCAAATATTACTTGGGATGAAGTTTCTTCCGATGTTCTCCTACGATCTAATGAAGTACAGTGCTTAAAGCCTCCTTTGGACGGCAATGAACTGATACGACGTAGTTCTCGCCACCGGAAGATTCTTAAATCCAATTCTAGCCTTACAGTTGGATGCTGGAATG